>CM075851.1:12784674-12884674 GCA_037975125.1 Latrodectus hesperus | reverse complement strand
TAATCTGAAAAATAAAATTCCTGTTTACAATTATTTATTTCCATACATAATTTATCATTAGAATCTGAATATTTTAGAATCAAAAAATAATTTTTAAAATTTATATTTACAACGCAAATTTTTTTATAATTTGGATAATAAAGATAGTCATACCAACACAGAAATCAGAATTATGTGAATGAAACATGGTTGTTTTTACTAAATATAATTTGTTTGAGTTTAAAAAATAACTGTTTAACTATCAAAAGTATCAAACTATATCAGAAAACAATTTTAAAATATTTCCAAATCATTGAATAGGGCAGACAGATACAGAAAGAATCACAATTATTAATCAGGTGCCATTCAAAGAAATATTGCTTCCAATATATATTACATTATACATTTTTATAAAATCCAAAATGTTTGATTGAAATTACCTCTTCTTCAATAATCGCTATTGGTTTTCCTGTTTCAGTTTCAGGTTTCTGCACAGTAGGTAAAGTATCAACTAAAGGAATCTCCCTTATATTTGAGTTATTTACATGCTTATTCTAAAAAATATAAGCAGTAAAATATCCATATTCAAATATAATTAAACATACTTTTCATTGAACTTTAAACTGTTACATTTTCTACATTCTGAATTGTTTCTAGTAATTAAAATTAAGAGATAAACAGAGGTAATCAGTAAAAAACAATTAACTAAACAATCTTAAAAAATTAAAATAAGATCGCTAATGTTGTTCTTTAAATAACTAAAAGAGGTTCTTAAGATCATGAAATAATTTATTTTATAATTACAAATCTATGCAAAAAATAAAATCATCTTAATGTTTAAAAACCTGTTTTATAAAAAAATTATGAAAGATAACAAAGGCTATCTCTTTTTTAAAAAAATCTAGTCAAATGTAAATGATTAAATATTAACAATTTTATATAATTTGAAACATATTGCTTAATTTTTGATACAGTAATTCATTTTTTTATAATTACTATAGCAAATAATAAATAAAATTATACATTATTTAATAATAAAAACACTATATATAATAGTTGTATAATCACATGAATTTTATAAACCTTTTACATCAATGACAAAAACTATTTCTATTTCAGAAATGCTTATATTTATGGAGCAAACTAATTCATATCAGGAAGAAAGAATAAAAGATATAACAATTAAATGAAAATGATAGATATTGTGAAATATATATATTAAATCTAAGGAAAAAAGAGCAGAATATTCAAAAAAATGTTTAATAATCATTACATGATAATGAAGAAAAATCATCTAAAAACTATATGAATTTAAAGCTTACAGCTCTTTGAGGTAAATCTACACGTGCTTGCTTGAGTGGTACACGATTAACATTTATGTTAGATGATCTTTTTTCTGTCTGTCGAAGAAATCGCTGGTTTTGTCTTTGATTTGGTTGACGATTGTGCTGATTTTGTAATCGAGATTGCACATTTTTTTTAAGAGGTCGCTGATTTTGCTGAGTTCGATTTTGAAGCAGTTGAGGTCGTTGATTTTGATGTTGAACATTTTGAGAATGCTGATTTTGATTAAATGTTTTCCCACTAAAAAATACATATATTTTTATTTGTATGCACAAATAATTTCTTTAATAGATAATGCTAGAATATAAACCTCATTTTAACTTCATGAAAGTTTAATTTATACCCCACCTTATGAAATCTTGCAGTTAAAATTAATAATAGTGTATGAAAATCATCAATCATATAGAGCTAAATTGATCTTTTGTTGTATCTTTCAATCGATGTATAAGAAACATCAATAACTGTCCAAAATTCAAACATGCCCATAAGTAAAGTTTGCGAAATTTTGAATGTTATCTACTTAAAATTACATGTTCCTGGGGCTATTTCTTGCTGACCTGCCAATACAACTAGCTTTCCCAATTCCTTTTTTAACTCTGATGGAAAAAGATAATAAAATGTCATCGAACATTTTGTGGATGCATTTAACAAGTTCCATTTCTACAGTTCTATCAATAATTTGAATTCTAGAATATGAATAAAAAAAATCCTTTCCATAGCTTCTTATCCATCAAAAAATCACTATGAGAAGTTCAGATTAATGGCTCTTCCTTTAATTATGAGAAAAGTTTTTTCAGTGCTTATATGGAATAGTATATAATAATTTTGTATATTTTGTGTACATTATATAATTATTTTATATAATATAATTATTTTGTGTATAACCAGCTCATTACAACTTAATAAGATGAATTTGTGCATGGCTCTTCCTCATTACTTCATAAAACCAGTGAAACAGCTATTGAATCTTTATTTTGAAAATAGCAGAATTATCAGTCACTTTTTAAAAACAATTTAACTTTACTGCAATCATTTAACTGAAGCCCTTAAAAATTCTCTCTGGCTGTGAGATAACATAAAAAATCTTCTTTACATAATCAAATTGCAAGCTTAACTGGTTTAGAAACATGCATTAAGTAATATGTAAGGACATAAAACATCTCACTTTACTCATTTTACCATTCTTTCCAATGGGCTGTAAGCTATAAAACACAATGATTTAATATTGTATTTTTGAACTTTCAGCTCATTGGAGGAATGGTGGGTAGCATACTTGAATACATTCTCGCAGTTTTTATTATTATTTAGCTAGTTTATCACTCAATAGTGATTTTTAGACATGAGAGTTAATTAGACCAAAACCTATGGTTAAAAGTGGGGTTTGATCCATCATAAATATATATACACCCAAGGTGACAATTAAATCATCAAACTGTTGCATCAAAAGCCAGAATGTTAACTATTCAACTAACAGCTAGCTTGTCTTTCATTTTCATAGAGAGTCTCAATATCATTTTTAAATTTTAATTTTGGACTCATGTTAAAAATAAATTTACCATGTTTTGAGATTACTTTATTGTCTCCAACAGCATTCAACATCTCTAAATTATCACCTTTTGCTAAGCATGATGTCATTTATTATTACATTTAAACTTTTTTTAACAACAAAAACTCAACTTTCTATGTGCATTCAAATCAAATATTATCAAATTTTCTGATCAATGAACATGAAATATTATGAAAAAATACCAATTATAACAGAATAAAATTACAAAAATAGGTGGGAAAAAAATCTAAAAAATTGGAAACATCAAGAAAAAGAAAATAGCTACAAAAAACAGCATAATTTTGTTAATGATAGCTAAATTCCCAAAAAACAAAAAGGATACATAAACTATTATCATTCCTTTAAGTGAAATTTTTAACTTAAAATTCATGACTTAATTTTGACCACAAACATGGAAGTTAAATAATTAACATGTTTCACAAATAAAATTTAATAATCAGTCTACAGGTTAATGTATAAAGTGCAACATAGAAAATAGATTAACAATTAATGAATACTGTAAATTTTAAGAGTCATTATCCATTGCATTCTGAAAGGTTTTTTCATACAGCAGGAAAAATTTATATCATAATAAAATGCTTGAAAAATTTCTTACCATCATTGTGAAAGCCAAATAATTAACTATAACTAAAAACTCTTCAATTCTTTGTCAAGGGCAGCGATATCGAAACAGAATCAGAATTCTATTCAAAAAGAGCAGTAGTTTTGATGGAGAAAGTACCAAGAGAGAGGAAGCTCTTCAACCAATATAAGTAAATGAATTCTTTTGTATGTAGTGAAAAAGTGCAAATTAGTTATTGTGTTTAATGTATAATAAATGTGCCGTCTTATAAAGAAATATTTGGTATTCCTCAACTATCTGAGTAATGACAAGATCGTTAGAAGTACATAATCACTTCAACAAATTAGTATACAGAAAAGAAAAATACAGTCTAAATATCACAATGTTCAATAACTGAAAGAAATAAATATAATGTGACAAGTCTGTAAAATAAACAGCTTCAAAGATCGCAATTAACACTGTAATAAGCAAGATAATCTGTTACTTTCAAAAGGTGCTGGATTCCTCATAAATATTTTCCAAATATAAATAAAAAATGAGTATATCAACACTAAATCTTTTTAATAGATGAATAAATAATTAAAAAGTTTCAATAAATATACTACTCGGTAAATATCCAAAATAATAAAAATTTAATTTCATGGTCATTCAATTTGAAATAAGACAATATTCCTTTTTTTTCATAAATTTGTCTTAAATCAAGTATGTATACATGCAATAAAATATATAGATTTAATCAAATGCTACTTATCTATTGAAATAGCAGTATTATTAAATTTATTTAAACAAATGAACAAAAATTTAAAAAAATTATATATACACATAAATATCGATTTTCAAAAACACAATAATTGGAATATAACAAATTATTCCATCATTTTTATTTAAAATGCATTTATAACTTTGAGAAGTAATGATACTTACGAAATAAGTGAGATAGGTGGTTGGGCAACTTTCAACTGTTCACGATATAGACCCTAAAAATGTTTTTAGAAATAATAACTTTCTTTCAAAAATTTTAATTATTTCAAATAATTTTAGATAAAATACAAGAAAACAACATTAAAAAAACATAATTGAAACTTTAAGTATGAAGTGCAATTACACAAAATGAATTTAAAGAATTATATTTACAAGAAAATAAGAAAACATTTTGAAAATTTTGAACCTAATTAAAATTTGAAATTAGGCTTTTCTCATTTATATAAGCTTTATTCATTTTAAATTTATTTGTTAATATTAAACGCATTAGATGTTCAAACAAATGATGAACTGAAAATAAAAATTATTTTAGCATTACAAAAAGAGTAAATAATTTATTATCATGCAGATTTGCAATTAAAAATAACTGTGAGTTAACTTGATAATTAATACTTATGAGTATTCTTATTCATAATAAAGATTTCCAAAAGTTGAAACTCCTACTTATTGAGCATATTATAATGAGTTTTTTCAACAAAAAATACATAAAATCAAAATTTAAATATTGATACAGATTAATATAAAATCATAATGTAACTATCATAAGATTTACATCTTATGCAAAAAAGTAAATTGAAAGAAGATTTGCAATTACTATCTTGTTCATCAAACATAGTAATTAATTTATAATAGATTAGTTGTAATAATACATAAAATATTACTGGTTTTTCTTTTACTTAATTTTTCTGGTTTTATAAAAATAATGTCTGTACATGATTGGTTTACCTAAATATTTTAATTTGTTCAAGAACCATAATATTAAAAATTATAAAACTACAACGACATGAAAAGTCTTCAGATGAAAATCCTTGATCAAAAGGATACTTACAGTTTGAAAATAAAAATTGTAATATTCTGTTTTCTTAATCAATAGATTTAAACTATATTTAAAAAATATCTAGATTATAATAAGATTAAGACAAAATACTGTACAAGTCAAATCAAATATCATAGTATTTACTAGTAAAAATACTTTACAAGTAATATAAAAAAATAAATTATACACAAATACCTGCATATTAGGTTGACTAGTTGGAAAATGGTTTACATCTGTTTGTACAGCACTTATTGGAGGCGAAGTATAGGCAGGGGTTTGCATGTGCATTGATGGTGGTGGTTGATTATAAGATGCCGGTGGCTGCATAGGAACTGGAAGAGTTTGATAGCTTGTATTTTGATAATTATTGGTGTTATAATTATTATGGTAATTAGGTGGAGGTTGAGCTGAAAAACAGAAGGGGCTGCTTGAAAAATAAATTTACATTATTTAATACATTAATTTCCAACAAATTTCGCTTTCAGTAAAAAAATTATTCTAATATTAATTTAAATTCTTTATATTATGAATTTTAACAGGAACATAAAAATCAATTGTCTAGCTTTTATTTTAGCACATTTTCCTTGCAGATTTTTTTCTATTTTAAATAGTAGAATTTGTTAGCTTCTAATAAGAAAAGCTGAAAAGTCAGTAATGCACTTTATAGAATGATATAAAACCCTTTTAATAAAAAATGAAAAAGAAACTTTTTTAAGATTTATAAATTTAAGAAATGCATCACTTTTCTAGCAGGTTTAAGGGCACAAGAAAATATGCAATTGTCAGAATTTTATTATTATAAAAGTGATAATAAGTTAAATTAATTGCTTTACACATTGATAATGATTTGTAATGTACATCATGCATTTTAAATCTTTACTTACATGCATACTTTATTACTGGTGGTGGTGGTGCAGAATAAGACACAGGGGGAGGTATCTCAGATGGAGGTGGTTGCCACATAGGTGGAGGCTGAAATGAATAAATATAAAGATATTTTGACACATCTCAAATCAAGTTATGAAAGTTTATAAATAATAATAAACATAAAATAATTGAAAAAGTCCTCATTTTTTAATGTTAAAATTGTCTAGAAAATAGCCTTAATAAAAATTTCAAAAAATTAAGATTCTTTTCCCATCTAAAATTAACGAAATATTTTTTCTAAGAATTTAAAACTTTTTGAATTAAACTAAATGCATAAAGCTAAAAATATATAAAAACATAAACGAAAATTCAATAAAATTAACAAGAATCTTGTATTGATTTTGACCCTGCATTAATCTTATTTCTGAGTTTAGTTTAAATGTTAAATGACCATCTACAAATAAAATTATTATAAATAGTAGCAATTTTTTTGTTTGTGGAAATCTATTGGATTAGCAAAATATTTTGCCTAATAATTAATAAAAATAAAATATAATTAACAATAGTGAATATTGGAAAAGATAGGTATACATGCATAATTTATAATTCAGGATTTTAAATAATATATTGGAAATTTGTGCATTGAACTCATAATGATAGCCTGTAATACCTTTTAATACCATGGTATACTATTCAAAGACATTCAAATTATCTTTGATTATATAGCTTTGCTTATAAATAAACTAAAACTAAACTCTGTGGCATGAAAGCCCATGTCAGCCAAAGCCAACAGGGCCCATCTCTGTTTTCTTGACCAAGAGACCCTAAGGTGTGAAGCATATGTCCACATTAGGTGGTCAGTCTAATGCAAAAACCCCCAGTGTTTAGTTCCCAAGCATGCTTGGTACAGAGTTTATTAACTCACTGAAGGGATGATAGGTTGAATCGACCTTGCCCAAGCAAAGGATTGAACCTCAGATATGTGCCTTGGGAGTGTTAAACACTGCCACCAAGACACCAGGCTTCTTGCTTATAAATAATGAAAAGAAAAAATAAGACAAAATTGCACAATTATGTACACTTTTAAAATAAAAAATCACAAAATATAAGGATGAAACACTAACTCAGATTATTATTCATTTTGTTCAACTAGATTAAATTTTTTGTACCAAAGTTTAACAATTTATATGAAATTTAAAGAAAGCAAATATTTATAATGCTTTAAGATTCCAATATAACCGATTTGTAATATTAGAATTATTACAGATGTTTTTGAATTGTGGATAGGAGATTGATTTCAATTGTGCTTTGATGACAGTGTGAAATGACTTTTAACAGTAAAGTTACTTTTAATAATAGATATTTTCAATAAATTTTATAAAATAGATTTCTTGTCATGCTACTTTACACATCACAATACATTTATTGTTTTTAATTTTCCACATTTTGACTAACAGGTATTAAATGATTAAATTTTCATTTCAGGATATTTAAATAATTTAAACAAAGGAAAACCTCAAATAATTTTTTTATAAAGTAAGGAATTTTTCTTTTCAGATTAAATATTTCTCTAGTATCAAAGAAGTAAAATGACTTTTTGAATTAAAAAAACTTTTTTTCATATATTATAGAATGCAAAGAAATGCATAAATAATACACATATGAAAGTAATAATAACAGTTGCTTATTAAGAAAATTTAGTAATTTAAAAAAGTTTTTATTTACACATATACAAATACATATTTCTTACTTTACATGACAGTATGTAGACAAACAGTACAAACTGTTTCTGAATGAGATTAAAATTTAGGTGGCTTGTGGTCATGCTGTGACTGATACATTGCATTTTGTGTAATTATGTTAACAATGTCACCCAAGATGAATGATTATTTGTAAAGAGAAAATTATAATTATCGAAAGTATTATTTTAATAACATAATATATTTTTTCATTGGTTATTTTTTGAAAATATTTTTAAGTGAATTTATTATACTATTAGTAACCACTATGAAACAAAGCTAAAAAAAATTGTTAATTAAGGAGAATTATTTAAACTCTCAATTATCCTCAATGCAGAATACTGCAGCATCACAGATATGTATTGATTTTGTGGATAATCCACAGAATTGTGTAAAAAGAAACAAAAGAATACTAATAAGTGAGATAGGAACAAAACACACTTATTAATTGGAGTCACTACTTATGACTTAATTCTTTAAAAAAAATCAGCCAAAGTTTTTTTTCATTAAAATACTTTGTTTTTAGTAATCATATATTTCATAGAGCAATATCATTACGATGAGATAACAGGCTAGTAAAATGTGCCTATTTTTATAACACAAACGATGCTATCACACAAAATTTCACAAAAGTATAGTATCTTATAAGATTTTTTTTTTATATAAATGAATTATCTGAGTAAATTTGCAGTTAAAAAAATAAACATTATCATATTAAAAAATAAAAAACAATTTTTTAAAAAAACAATTAAAAATAAAAACATTGATTTAAATAATAGTGCTGATATTTTAAAACCGATTCCAATTCATAATAAGTTTAATCACTAATTAAGAACAAATTAGTGAGACTTTTTTGCATACCTTATTTTATTGCTTTAAATTCTAACCATTTGATATTTTAAAAAATTAAACATTTGACTAATGAGCATGATCAATACAATGATATATCAAAAGAAAAAGCACAATTTTTAAAATGAAGAAGCAAACTCATTGATTGATTTTATAAGACATTTTTTCTCACTGCACTGCTTAGTAAAAAGAAAAAATGTAAAGTATTAATAAGCACCTGTTGTGTTGGCTGTGGTGGCGGATAATCATGAGATTGATATGGAGTAGTAAGAGGAGGTGTGCTAAAGATTGGTGGTGCAATACTGATTTGAGACACAGTATCTTGATGAGAATACTAGAATAAAAGGAAGATTAATTTTAACTTATCATAAATTTAATACAAAATTGATATACCATATTTTCCTGTATATAATATACGGTTTATGTGTAGACAAGTATAAAACCTTCTTTCTCCTTTCATTATTAATTGAAAAGTTATTATTTGATTTAGAAAAATGAAAAGCTCAAATTTTGTTTTTATACCTAACATAGATTAATCATTTAAAAAAATCAACCATTTCAATTTTTTTAGCGTGTTTACTGGTAAAGTAAATTTTAAAAAGTAATATTTTTAGCTTTCATTATAATTTAAAAGTATTTATTTTAATAATACATTTTGTTTCTTTCTTATTTCAAAATATTTATTGCTTAAATTACATACTAACAAAGTTTAAAGTATGCATGCGACAAAATAGAATTTATATGTAGTATATTATAATTATTTATAAAACCTAAAATAAGTTCTGGAAGGGATTTTGTGAAAAGCAAGTTCTTAATGTGGTTTAAAAAAATAACAACCGTTTTAAAACAGTATAAAAATTCTTTCTATATTTCTTTAAAAAAAAAACAAATATATGTTTTTTTGGAATCGCAAAACTCAGTAATGTATTCTGCTAATTATGCAGATAGTCATCTCCTTTAGGAGGAAAAAAATTATAAGCTTTCCAAATGAGTTCATTAATGCAATAATATTTCTCATGCACTTAAGTCAATGTGTTTACAAAGAAAAAAGATACAAATAATACTAACCAAAGGAGGTATCATATTTTGTGATGATTCATACGTAGGTGCAAGCAATGATGCTGGAGGAGTTACACTGATAACATGAGCTAGAAAATTTTTTAAAAATGTAAATGTTATAAATGCTATGTTTTTAAAAAATTAAATGTCATAAATTGAAAATTTTTTTATCAATGACACAGAAAAAATTTTGGATACAAAATATACTAACAGATAGTCTAATAATTTTGCATCATTTAAAATTTTATTTAAACTATAATTGCAAAATCTTACTTGGTTCAGAAGTAGTCACAGGAGGCACACGTACTCCACGAAAATGAGGATTTATGAGAATTTTACGAGGCTGAGAAGATGTAGATGTTGATTGACTAGGTTGCAATGGTGTTAGACTAGTCTGTGGTGCAGAAAACTGTAAAAAAAATTACATATAATAAATAAAAACATACATATCATAAAATACAGACACAAATTTTATGCAAATAATAAAACTTAATAAGTAAGTTCAAGAATTATATTAATTCTGAAAAAAATCAAGTCTTGAATAATATTTATAAATCACTTAACTCTAATAATTATTTGTAAAATGCTAAAAAGTTACTATATTTTTTTAATGAAAACTTGTTTTCACTAGTTTCATAAATAGAATGACATACATGCTAAGCCTTTGAGTTTTAAAAAAGTAAAGATTAAGAGCAGTACATTTTACTCAACTAAAATGCAGTTCTCAATTTAAATTTGTTCCATTAAACAATTAATTCTTATAAATGCAACATTAATTACCTGAGGTGATGGATGTTGCTGAGTTTGTCTATTTGTGAAAGATTGTGGAGAACGACCATAGGTAGCACTTTTCATTCTTGGAAAAGGTCTGCCTTTGAAACGCATTTTTCTTCGCTGTTCATTTTCAAGAAATGCTTGTACTTTTGCACTTTCTTCAGCATTTATTACTGAATCTGAAGAAAACCATTTTTAATTTAAATGAAATTTTTTAATAATTAAAGAAGCTGTATTTAATAAAATAGATACCTAAAAGCAACATGTTTCAATTTCCACTTTGATTACATAATTTATAGTAATTATATAAAACAAATAAATGCATCATGCAATTTTATCTCTAAAATTATACATAATATAACAATAAATCATTAAAGCAATTTAAATTTTAGTATTAAATTATTTTTCATTGTTTAAATAGAGATCACAGCAAAAGCAATATAAAATAATTTAAAATAAATAATAAATAACTGAAATGAAATTGGTGTTAAATAAAGCATATAAAACAATTTTACACTAATCTGTTAGATGCTGATTAACATGGATGCATCTGTTAGATGCATACCAGTGGCATGTGGTCCAGATAGGCAGGGTGTGCAGTGCACACCTTGGCAAAACTATAAGAGACAATAATTTTCTGCACCTATGTCTACCTATCTTTATATGGTATATAAAAAATATTATTTATAATATATTCAAATATTATGTTGATTTGTTTCCTTGTATTCCCACAGTGCGTGCGGTAGTAGGTGCTGCACCACGTAGCGCGTTCTCATAAGTTTAGTTATACCTTGACTACTCAGAAGTAAATATTTTATTTAATGAATTCTTTAAATTTATATTCATAATAAATAACCCATTTCAGTATGGAGAACTCAGATGTCTCAATAATTAAAGATTGATTTAAAAATCCATTTTTGAGATGAAACGTTACTACGAAAAACAAAATAGTTAAATTAAGTAGACCGATGCCGGATATTATTCTATCGTAAAACATTAAGATTAAAGGACAACAGTGTGTACGACATTTTCAAAAATTTATGCATGAAAAATTTAAATGTTAACCAGTTTTAGTGAACTGAATAAGTTGTACTATTGACCATATTTACTATTTGTTGTAATTGAAAAGGATAAGAATATTTGGATAAAACAAGGGTACAGTGATTTAAATCATCTCCACAAAGATGCAAGGAAACATGCAAAAACACACAATCTCATATAAATGCCATAGTACTTTTAAAAACATTTGGAACCGTCAGGATAGATATAATGTTGAATCAACAAAAGGCTTCATCGATTGTTCAACACAATGAAAAAGTAACAAGAAATAGATATATTCTCAAGAAATTAATAGATGTAGTTTGTTACTCAGCAAAACAAGAAGATGCATTTGGTGGACACCATTAGAATATAAATTCCTTTAATCGAGGAAATTATATAGAATTAATAACTTTAAATATGAAGACCTTTTAGCAACCCATCTAAGAATAGCAACTGTGGAACCTCTAATAGATTACAAAATAATATTATTGCATTGATAAAAATATGGTCATTTCAGAAGTTAGAAATGAGATAAAAAAAATGCCATTCATTGCTATTATGCTGGATGAAACATCTGACATAGCTCACAAATCACAATTATCGGTTGTGTTATGATATGTTTATAACTGTAGTGCACCAGTGGAAAGATTTTTGTTTTTTAAAGATGTTAGAGTTGATCATTCTGCAGAAGCTTTGTGTAATGTTGTGCAAGAAACGATTTTGAATTGGGGGTGTAAGAACAAACCAATAGCTCAAAGATACGATGGGGTGGCAGTCATGGCAGGAGCATTGAATGAAACACATAAAAAAGTAAGACATTTTCCCGGAAGCTATGTTCGTGCATTCTTACACATATGTACTTAATTTAGTTCTGTCACAATCTGTATTGTTTATAAAAGATTCTCAATAATATAAATTATTTTTTCCAACAATTTCTGGCATAGCCTTATTTTTTTCGGTGACTACAAAAATAAATCATGTTTTAAATGAAATTATTAAAAGAAAATTTCCAAAATTAGCTATAACACATTGAAATTATTCATCTTGTTCGGTAAATATCATAAAAAGCAAAAGGCAATGCCTATCTGATTTATTTGAAAATATTATTGAGAATCCAGAAGGTTGAGATAACAATCCAATTAATATTGCACAGAATTATCATATCTTTTTTGTAGAATTTAACAGTAATTTTCTCCTAAATATTTTTGCCAAAGTGTTCTATTTGATATTTTACAAAAAAAAAAAAAAAAAAAACAGCTAATTTAGATATAGCATAGATATAACTTCTGTTGCATTTGATGAAGTTTATGAAAAGACTTCCTGTCATGGGTCCCCCAAATTTAAAAAACGTCATGTAAATTTACACAACTCAAGTGTAGACCAATATTAAAAAAAATTATATTATGACATAATGGACACTATTTATTGTCAGTTAGATGTCCGTTTTAAAAAATTAAATTCACTCAAATTTTTTAACTATTAAATTTCAGTTTTTTGTTTTAAGAAATATCAAAGTAAATTTTCGGATGAATGCTTTACTATGTTAAAGAACCCTATGCAAAACATTTCAATTCTGTAATGCTAACCAATGAATTATGCATTTTTTATCGCAGTGAGTCATACCACAAAATGAATTTATCGAAACTCATCCAACATATAATGCTGAATGATTTGACAGATGCCCTAAGTAAAGCAATTAAATTGGCGTATTTAATTTGTACAATTCTATTTTCCACAGCTTCGGTGGAAAGATCTTTCTCAGCATTGAAAAGAGTAAAAAATTATGCATGCAATTCAATGAGCCAGGATAGATTAAGCAATTTATCTCTAATAACAATAGAAAAAGAAATGTCACACTTATTACAGTTAAAACGAGAGTTTTTTTTATCATATAATTGATGATTTTGTTAATAATAAGGATAGACGTATGGATTTTGTGTACAAATGAAAAGTTAAAGAAGTGTTTAATGTACATTTTTATGGTTTTGTTATTGTTGTTGTTGTTCTCTGCACACCCTGCATGAAAATCTACCACACGCCACTGATGCATACATATCTAGATGAGTATTAATTTCATCTTATGAACATGCAATTAAATTTAAGATTAAATAATATCAAAATTTTAAAATTTAAGTTAAAATCTAATAAAATCTCCTGTAATTTACAAGTTTGTAATAGCTCCTGGAAAAAAAAATTAATATAAGCATATTAAATTTAGATCATATTAATTTCCATTTTAAAACATTTCATAAATTTAAAATCTTTTTATTTCAATTATTTAAGTTCATTCCCCACTCCAATATTGGTGATGTCACTTCCTCAAACACACACATACAACCTAAGTCAATAAAATATGATATAAATTTTTCAATATCAAATAAGTTTCAGTTTAAATGAATTTTAGTGCAATTTTTTACAAATAATTTAATAAACAGAACTCAATTTTAATTCAATTTTTGTTTTTTCTGTATGGATAAAATATATAAAATTTGTAACTATGAAAAGTTAATTAGTAGTAACTAATTACTACTGCAAGTCATTTATTTAGAATTAAGTTACTTAAAAAAATTTTAAAAAAAGTATTGCAAACTACATTAATGCAGAAATTCTTGATGATATAAAAACACAATTATCAATTAACATATTATAACTTAGATGAAAAATGTTTCGATAACACATTAATGACAAATTGAATAATATTAAAATATCATGTTGCAGCCAATTGCTTGTTTTATGTATAAGTGTGTGTGTGTGCACACACATTCATCTTAAATAACATTCACATGCTCATGCAATTCAACATAATTATGAGTACTGAAAAATTTAAAGATTTATAATTACTTATTCTTCAATATAAAGCACGTAGAATTAGCAGAATTATAATAAAAATGTAATAAAATCTAAATAAGTGAAAAATGGTACCAAAATAGCTACCAATTTTATTCCTTCTATATGTATTTTATTATTAAGTTAAAATCTTCAGTTACCATATTTTTCCATAAATAATCTGCAGATGTGTTAAAAAAGTTTTTAATTTTGTTGTGCATAATATATGCTACAGTGGTTAATATAATAAAAAACATTCTACATAAAAAAACTTTGAAAAAATAAAGTTTTGAAAGAAATGATGTTTATGTTTTATAAAATGAATAACAAATGGTATAACAACTTGGCAGATTTATTTAAGCTATAACTAGTTTGTCCAATTACATTTAAGAATGAATTCACTTCCAATGTGAAAGATACTATAGTTATTATTGGATATAGTCATTTTGCATTTTGTTTTGACCTAACCTGTATTGCTTTGAAAGTATTCAAGTTTATATATCATAACGTGAATGCAAAATCATATAAATTACACACAACAGGTTT
Source organism: Latrodectus hesperus (assembly GCA_037975125.1). Taxonomy (NCBI): domain Eukaryota; kingdom Metazoa; phylum Arthropoda; class Arachnida; order Araneae; family Theridiidae; genus Latrodectus; species Latrodectus hesperus. Next base: position 12,869,723 of record CM075851.1, on the reverse strand, counting down.
TAAACTAAAAGCTATAGAGAAGACAAATAAAAAAAGGTGATAAACATGTTAATGAAAGGAGAAAAACCAAGTATACACAGTACAAAGACAATATGCATCTAATGCGCAGTTTGAAAATAATCTATTTCTTTTATTTAATTATTAATGAAAATATATATTTTATTATTTAAAAATTGTGTGTAACCTAGTTTGAAATGTTATTAAATCCAAAGATCAATAAGTTTTGCTATAATATTCTTGTATTTATCACACTTGATCTCAATCTGGTACTTCCATCTCAGTTCATTGCACTTTGCTTATTGCAAATAGGATCCTATCAGATGTTTTTCATAATAAAAGCTTTTCGGCATAATTTATTATTATTTTTTAGTCATATTGTGTATTTTTTATTTTATATAACACCACATTATCAGCTACATATATTTTCAACTATTCACCATTCACCAGATAATTACAGAAGATTGATTAAGTGACATTTTTTTTCTTTTACTAAAAAAAAGTATTGTGGAATATGTATGGAGAAATACTGTAAATTTCAATTTATAAATCATTCATAAAACATGTTAAGAGCATTTATTAAATTAACAAAATTTACTTTCATCCATACATTTGCAATGATTTTAAATTCAGTGATAATGATGGAAAAATATTAGTGATTTCAAAAGTAAAAAATAATGAAGATTATTTGTCAAAAATTTAATTCAAAAGCAAAAAAATACAAAAAATCAACATAAAAGTATCTTTTGTTGACATTAGGATAGTTGTAAAGCTGAAAAGTTAAGTTTCTAGTAATATTAAACTTAATTTTTAATGAAACTTAACTTTTCAATATAGTTCAGATTTAGATATGAAACTAAATGATAAATATATGAACAATATAACAAATATATTATTTAAAACTGAAAATACCTAAAGTGTCAGGAATATCAGCTCTTTTTTTTGCTGGAGTTAAAGTGATGATATTACTGCGTTCTGATTTAAAGCGCTCCCTGTGATCATCTCCCAAACTTTCATCTTCACTTTCTTCATCAAATTCAGCATCATTTTCTAAGGTCTCAGATGTTGTAAAACTTGAGGTTCGTACAGTTTTACTAGCATAAGCAATATTAATATTAGAAGTCTCTATTTCTATTACAGGGCTGGAAACTGACTCTTTTCTTTTAGTATATTTTGGTATTTCCCCATCATTTTGAGAAGTCAGAGATATCAAATTTTCTTTGCATTGTTTCTCCTTGAAAGATTTCAATGGAGACTGTAAAAAATAAAAGAAAATTATTGCAAAAACAAATTTTTTTTTTCTTAAACACTTCTTGAAAATAACTACATAAAACAAATTACTTAAAAATGTGTGCATTAAAAAATTTAAATAATACAAAAATAACCTATTCCTAGGAGCCAGTGCAGGCAATAAAATGAATCAAATTGATTTACAGTATCAGAATCTTTTCTTGCCTCCATATGATGCATATAAGCAAAATTTGTTTTCTGTTCTAATAACCCTTAAAGCATCTGATAAGTAATTTGTTTGTATCTGATTACAATCTAAGCTTTTGAAGTAAATAATTTAGTGATTATTTTTTTTAACTTGTCAGCACTGAATTTTTTATTTTAAGTTTCTTAAATATAATTTAATTTGAAAGTAGTAGTTTAAGGCAGAATTTCTTGGAAACTATAAAATCTGTCTATTATTCAACTGATGCTAATGATCCTACAACAATGATTAGGTAAGTTATTTTATGTATGTAATTAATACTGCTGTTTTGTGCAATATTTTATGTTATGTATTTAGTATTGTTAATAAATATTTCATATATATATATTTAGATTTATTCAAAATGAGTAATGTTGTTTAATTTGAAACTCTAGTTATCATAAAAATGCATTATATTTATGTTATAGATTTAGCTTTATTACCAGATTCAATCTGATGCTAGCAACATTGAAGTTTTTTTAAAGTGGATACCACTGTCCTGTTAATTAAAACTCCACTTTTCATACAAATGCATTTTATTTACATTATGGATTCAGCTTTATTGGTCAGTTTAATCTAGTGCTAGATTGCACAACACTGAAAGTTTTTAATGGAGGCACCACTGTCCAATTAGTGTCATGGTTAAACAAATAACTGTTTTTATTTACCCAATAAAAATGGAATTAAGTGATATAGAGTTAAAAAATGAAATGTGTTGTAACATGACAGCTTTCCATCACTAAGCAAAATGTTCCTGAAACATCTAAGTTAATGGAAGAAGCTTATAAGACACTGCTTAGGGAATCTTGAAAGAAAATTTGCAAATGTCATGTGACAAGAAAGCTACATCAACTAAAATTTCAAAAATTAATTTTTTTGCATTCTAATAAAATTTCATATAACTTTCTAGCTTAGGAGCAAGATCTGCAAACAAATGTGTTTTTCCAAAGTCATTATGCCTTCTAAAAATTGTTGAATGAACAAAACATTTGTCTCGTACACTACATGAAAATCTTATGATACAGTTCACAGCACTTCACAAACTTAAGCTTATAGGTTCTTTTTGAAGTTGTTTGGTCCAAATAATACTGTTAGGAAAACAAATTTTTTAATCATGAAATGGTTGTTTCTTTCATTATAGTTAAGATCCTGGGTGTGCCACTTTATTACAATTCTCACTGGTTTAAAGTATCCATGACATCAGATAACGTTTCATCCATGTCACATCATATTGAGATGGCATGGTAAATCTAACCTGTTGTTGCTGGCTGCCTTCAAATCATATTTTTCGAGTGGCAGCAAACAAGTTGAAGTTCATTCAATTATTGTCAAAGTTCATTCTGCTAATAAAACAATTTCTTATATAACGGAGCAACGTATCTATTTGAGAAGCTGTTTTCCATTGATTCAAGACTTTAAGACATGGACAATAGAACAACAGAAAAAGCAAAATGAAAAAGACATGGCAAAACATCCACTTTATGGTTAGTTTAAATTGACAAGAATGATATAAGGGCACAGGTGCCGTATAATCCATGCGCCAAATTCTGAGATTTGCGGTTTTTTAGTGGATATTCATTTGTATCTGGTAACCTGATTATTATTACGTCATACAGATGAAGACCAATAAGAATTAAGGTGAAAATTCAATTTTAACAACCCTAATGTTTACGTCATCACGACGAAATTTAGAACAATTTGTTCTATTTCAGCATTTTACTAGAAATTTTTGCAAGTTAACTTTGTAAGATTTTTTGAAAGTGTTTAACAATTTGCTTGACATTTTGGATACTTAAATTCCAGGTTGTATTGCTCTTTTTCATTACTTTAAAAATTTTAATTGAATTTAAAGTAACTGTTTAAAATTGTGTTGACACATTCTTTTTTTAGTTTATGTATGGCATTCTTATAATTTATATTATTACTATAAAATACTATATAATTTGTATATACATTTTTAAAATTATTGTTTCTGTATTTAATTTCTTAAAGATATTCTATTTAACAGTTTAATTTGTACTTAATAATTTATATTTATTCTTTTCCAAATGATGCTTTATTTTTCATTATTATTCGTGTTCTGATTCTTCTGGAATTTTCGTTATACTTCGTATTCTGATTTTCTTAAAACTGATATTTACTTTTTCGAAGTTCCCATATTTTCCTTATTCATATTCGTTTCCGACATTACTTCGGAAACGAATACAAATAAGGAAAATATTTGTATTTTCTAATGTTTCACTTTCTGTTCTGTTTCATTATTTTTTAAATCTTATTATTTCCATAATATATATTGACGCTCTTTATCAATCAGGTTTAAATTTAATATTTAGATATGTAAAGTTCAACAAGGGTTTTATTACGTCACAATTACAACATGTTCGCACGACATTACGTCACAATGACGTCATCTTGGCAACATTTCGTCGTCGCCAAAAAATCTAAGAATTTATAACTATGGATTATACGGCACCTGTGAAGATATAAGTTTTTAAAATTTTCATAAATTAACAGAATTCTAAATTAATAATTACAATATCAGTAAACAATCTTTTTTGAATCTTAAGACTATTGCCTTGCTTACACCAACATTAAAAATTTTCTTTTAATTAATATTGCTGAAATAATAATAAGCAGATATGTAAAACACAAACTCAAAAAGTTCATTGAATTTCTTGAATTTTTTTCTTTCTTAATTTGAATTACTTAAGTCTATTTCTATTCACCAAATAAAATTAATTCTATAAATAGCAACAAACTAGGAAGAAAAATAATCGTTTTCTTTAATAATATTTATAAACATTCAGTTAACATTTTGAAAAAATGCTTTATAAGTTTATTAATTATATATAGTATTGCTGCCACATTATGAAATGTGATTTGTAAATAAAATTCCATCTTATTGAATTTTTAATTGCATAGGAACTAAGTCATGCTAAATCTAGGAATTTTAAGATCAATAATATCTAAGGAATTTAAAAAATAAATCTGTAAACTTTTATTAAACTTTAACTTTGCATATTTTTTGAGCTTATATATATATATATATAGCTATGTAATTTCCAATCTACCATCTCATTTTTCTACAGAGAAAGGAAATATTTCATACAAGCTCTTAAGTATTTCCCAGAAATTTTTTTCATACTTTTTCAAGAATGCAATAGTTTTCCAATCAGAAAATATTTTAGGAATATTTCACTACTTTACAGCCCAGAAACCACATAAATTTATAAGTTAACCACATTTTTACAAAGAACCACTTAAATATTTTAAGCAGCATAGTAATTAAAGAAATCCAGAATAAAATTTTGGAAAATTAAAATAAATTAGCTTATTGATTAAGAATGAGGAAAATCATCTTTTTATTATGCTTAATACTGTAATTTTATTGTTTTATGAAAAGAAAATGTTAAGCTACCTTTTTTTAACAAATTATAAAAAAGAAATATATTAATATTTATATAAAAATCATAATTACTTAATATTAGGCAATAAACACATGAATTAAATACATGAAACACTTTTTTTTCAATTTAGAATTAAATAAATGTATAGCTACATTTTCAGGACAATTTGCATTTATAACCACAATTTCCTAAAGGAAATATATAGCCTGAGGAATAAATTTAAATATTAGTTTACATTTTTTGTAAATAACACTTTAAAATTGCATTTAATATGTTGTAAATACAAATAATGTTATGTGATTTATTTTACAAACAATTTTTAGTTTTTATTCAATTGAACCATTTTTTTAAGCCAAATATTGAATAGGAATTTCACAGATGATAAAAATATAATTAATTAAAACTTCCATTCATTCATTTGAATCAAAATTAAAATGATACTAAATTAAGAATTATTTTATAAAGTTAAATAAAAAAATCTATGAATTTATAAAAAGAATTATAAAATATTATTAAATAAAAATATAATTCCAAATAACTTGCCTCTCTGGTTGAAGATTCAGTATTCTCTTGAGTGAAACTCTCTAACTCTGCATCCAAGTCTAATTCTAACACATCTTCCTCGGGAGAATTACTAAAATAAAAAGATATTATTTAATGGTTCCAGTTATATTAAGATATGAATGAAACTTTATTAAAAAAACAAAATGCAAATTATATGAATTAAAAAATTGAGACTGATTTTAGCTGTATGAAATTTTAAGCTTAAAATTTAAAAAAATTGGGTTAAAAATAAAACTTCTAGTCCTATGATAGTTTAAATTTTACTTCAATTTCAAAGAGTACATGAAATTGAAGTAAAATTTCAAGAGAGATAAAAACTAAAATTAAAAAAATATTGGTGAATTTAAAACAAAAAATTTTACTCAAAATATAAAATAACAGCTTCAAGTTATTTCCAACTAGCACATCATAACCACTTTCTTATTCCCATTTCTCAATGATTTAAGGGACAACTTACAATTTTAATAGGATATCATTCTGCAAAATAATATGAAAATAAATGTGTAATATTTGGACACCTTTTGTTCTAATTTGTCAAGAAATGTAGAATTTTAAAGAATTCAATTTATAAACATACTAAGTCCTTATATGAAATCTTAATTGCTAATTACTAGAAATTAACATTTTATGATAAATGTCCTCAAACTGATTGTTAATTATGTTTTATGTAAAAAACGAAGAGTAAATAAGGATACAATTTATTGCAAATATGAATATATATAAATAACTATGTAAATACAAAATTTTGGAGTTAAGTATCTGAATTTTTAACAACCATGGAAAATCTTTTAACTTTTAATTATGAAATTGAAGGAAAAACATGAAATTGATTCAAAGTAATGATTGAGTAAAGTAATAAAAGTAATGAAATTGATTTGAAATAAAAGGTTCAGTAAATAAAAGACTAGGCTATAGTTTTGAAATAAAGCATGTACAGTGTAAATGATTTAAAATTAACTAAAGAACAGTATTTGTTATTTGATGCATTAAATTTCCTAATATGAGTTGCAATTATTTTATGAAAACAAACCAGTAAATATTCAAAAATTGCAAATATAAAAATATAAAATATATTTTCAAACAAAATTAGTTTCTTAAGTTTGAAACATTATTTAAAAATCAATTAAATAAGATATATTCTGAAGATTATTAGTTTATTCAGAAATTTTACTTTACATAATGTACTTTTTATAATATTTAAAAAAGCTTTGATTTTTCAAATTTTATTTTTTACATTGTAGCTTTTTCAAACAAAAAATTAATCTATTTGTTCAAATATAAAATTATAGTTTCATGTTAATTTTTAGCACAAAATTCACTTTACACGCTAGCATCTGAAAATGTTTGACAAAACAAAATTTCAAAGTAAATAAATTTTTTTAACATTTAAGAAAATTATTTCAGCAGAAAAAATGTGGGGAGACAGAATGTCATATATCAGGGTTCGTACAGATTTCCAAGAATCAAATTCCGGGAGTTTTATAATAGTCAAAAAATTTCTAGGAGGTATCGTCATTCACATTAAATAATTTTTTATTTTATTTTAAAAATTGTTCTTAACCAAATATGCATATAATTATATACATGCAATATTTTTCAATCATTTCTGTAAATAATAAAAATAAATAACTGCAGTCATTAATGAGAATATTTTTATTTGAGTTACAATTATTAATGATTATTGCAAAAGTCTTCAATGAATTTACAGCTATAGCAGAAAATTTTTTATTTAAACAATCAAAATTTTATATAATACTGAATTATATATTGTATAAAATAATGAGTAATTTTAGAGTTTTTAGACATTTCCAATAGATTTAGATAGCAAAGATTTTTTTAAAAACTTTTACATCAAACTTTTCAACAACGCATGAAAATCTCCAGCAATAAATTGTAACATTGGTTTATCAGCTTGATAAAGTGTCAGAAAAGGTTCTACTTCCTAAGCAATAAATGCAAAAAATTGCATCTAGCAGAAAAAAGTACATCTTTTGTACACTTCTGTACAATATCAAAAGTTTTGGTACCAGGATAAGGAAATTTTTTGTTGAACAAATGATATCTGTTGAAAACACTTACATTTTCTAACCAATGATGTTTGCAAATCTTAAAAGGAAATTTTATATCTGGGCCAAGGCTATCAAAGTTATCCCTACGAGCGGGTGAGTCCTTAAGGAGTGAATAATTGAATATAAAATTTCAGAGCATGCTTTGAGTTCACATTCTTTAACAGGAGCAGCAGAAGTGACAAAATGTTTTAAATGAGTAGATTTTTTAGCAGATATAGCTTGTTCTAATAAATTTATATGCTTTTTCCCTTTCATAAGGGATTTAATTGTCAAGTTGCCCATTTTTGAAATACAGAATTCTTTCTTGCAAAACATGCAATGCCCATTGCCTGTTTTGCGCAGGCAATGCCCATTGCCATGTGTTTTTTCTGAACCACACAAAATCAATCTTTGAATGGCTTTTCCAGAGTCCACTGGTCGTTGAAAAGACACTTTCCACCAGGTATATTAACTAATTTATTTCAATCTTTATTTCATTAATAAACAAATTTATATTTATTCAATTAAATTATACACAATTTTTCTCAAGGGAGACATGGAAAGTATGTTTTAATTCAAAAATTTTTGTATTTAAATATTAATATTCAAAGAATTTTATACAATAAAAGGAAAACAGCAGCAAATAGAAAAAAAATCAGTTAAAATCGCCCATCTTAATTGCGCAACATATTGATTTTGTTTGATTACTTCACTTCATTTCACTTTATATAAATCTTAATACTACACTGAATTATCATGAAATTATTGTAGCTGAACTAGATCTTGTACCATTAATACAAGTCAACAGTTAAGAATGCAAAAATTTAATATCGATTGTGCCACCATCTAAAGGCAATATTAAAAACTAATACTAAATTAAGTTTTCCAACAATTTAATTGAAAAGTTTAAAATACTAAAACAAAAAATTTCAAAAAAATTATGAAATTTGCTAGAAAAAAATAAATGCATCAAGGTAAGAAAAAATTCCAGGAGTAATTCATGATTTTCAAGGAGTCAAGTCAAAATTCCAAGAATTTCAAGGGCCCTTAAAAATGTTTTCTGAAATTAAGGAGTTTCCAGGAGTTGTGCGAACCCTGATATATATATACAAAAAAATGTTAAGGCAATAAAAATGACAGAATTTGAAATGCATGACAAAATTACCCACAAATTTTTCTAAAAACCAAAATATTAACTCCTATTAAACATAGACTCATATTTTGATAAAATAGTTAAAAAAAGTTATTGATTAGAAAATTTAAAACAAAAAATGTTAAAATAGATAACTTTTTCTGAGACATTTTATCAACCATAATTTGAGATAGAAAATTAAATGTTAATACTTCATTTTACTATAGAGATAAGAAGTTTTTAAAAAATATGGCTATTTAATAAGTGAAAGTCATGCAAAAGTATTTCAAGTTTTTCAAATAATTTGAAGAGTGCCATTTCAATCTCATTAGTAAAAACAATCAGAAATTAGTAATTAGTGTCTAAAAAAGAAATTTAAAGCCAATGAAAAAGAATTGTGAGATTTAAAGATTCTAAAATTATTTGTATCCTGAAAGAAAAAAGGAGCCCAAAAATTACAACACTAGAAAGCCCTGGAAGATTTATAACACAGCGTGGACATTAATACACCAGATAATAAAAATATTTTTTGTATATTATTATATAATATTTTTAAATTACATTTTTGAGCTTGAACTTAAATGCACGCTCACACGCACACACATATATATATTTTAAGTTTAAAGTAAATAAGTTAATATTTTGGAATTCCAATATCTCTATTAAAATCTACAGGAATGTTATAATTAGTGAAATAAACTGCATTTATGGTATCTAATAATATTGAGAACATTAGAAAACAGATAAAATATTGAATTCTAATACTTAAAAACAATAATATTCCAATTAAATTTATTATAAAATATGTAGGAAATAGGTAATCACTAATAAGATTGAAGTAATGTGTAGTTAATAAAACTACACATTACTTCAATCAAAGCATTGAAGTTCTTATAAGAATCCTGAACACACCTACTATTATATTTTTTAAACTATTTCAATTTCCTTTAACTTCATTTTTCAAACTACTTTAATTTCATTTAACTTTATTTTTTAAACTACTTAATTTTTTTAGCTACTTTAATTTTAACTACCATAACTTTTAAATTTAAATAGAAAACAATTTATATGGTATAAAGGTATATATATATAAATTTTATAAAAATTAAACAAATAGCTAAATACTAATAAAAACTTATTTTAAATTCATAGCAATGGATGTATCTCATTCAGGTTTATATTTGGGCTTCGAATTGCTGATTTGGTTATCATATTTTGCCTTTTGAATTTTTGCTAATTTTTTCAAGTTTTATAACTTGGATTTTTAAATTTCGTATAGCAGACACTCTTTGGGAGACTTGCTCAAGTTTCTTAGATCCTCGACTCGTTGCATGTCAAAAAAGAGTGCTTTGTATAGTAGACCATATCCCCCTGAAGAAGAATTTATAAGAAGCATGGTCCCTATGCTTATTATTTTTTAATATTTTGTCTTAAATATATATATATATATATATATATATATATATATATATATATATATATATATATATATATATATATATATATATATACTTAATGAAAATAATTTCATTATGATTTATCCTAAAAAAAACATTTTTAGTTCAAATTTAATTGATTTAATGCTTTTATAAATTATAAAATCGCTCTAACTGGCTTTTTGTGAGGGTTACTTGCACTATGTCCAATATTGTACAAATTTGCACCACACAATGTGTAAAATTAGATGCAGTAATAAAAAATGACAGTTCAAATATATAAAAGAGGGAGTACATTAAAAACACTAATAAAAGTTCATGTAAAAGGTTAATATGGATAAAAGCTTAAGCAGAATTCAAAAAACTAATTGCACATAAAAATGGGAACAAATTTCTGTGTATTTTACACCCAATTAAATCTGGCAACAATAAATTTGATATTAAAAAACACGAAGCCTAAATCACTGAAATAGACAATGAAAATATGATATACTGTACATGGTAGATTACATATGCCAGATATTGCAGCACTCTGAGATAAAAAATAAATGCTTGTGTGCAAATCGAGTATATGTCCAAAGCAAAGGCATGTAAGTTTCAAATCACTCTTCAAATGGGAATAACTGGACATGGAAGAATATGAGAGGAAATATAATTTGATGTCTGTTAGCGAATCCTGGGTCTTCTGCCAATAAGAAAAATAAAGTCTTTGACAATTTGTTTAATCTTAAAAAGTGCAAAAGATTTATGTAAAAATTCAATGACATTTCTAGCAAATATTACCTACATGCTTGTTGCCAAGAAAGGGGACATGACTTGGAACCAAACAAAACATGATGTCAAATCATTTGCCTATCAGTAATATTCAAAATATCTAATATTTCCACAATAACTGGATGATATTTGTTATTAAAATTGTCTAATTGTGTAACTATACTTATGTTATATGTTTAGATACAATATTTTTGATGAGAGTTTGATTGCATTAGTAAAATCATTCTGGAAATGAATAATATAAATTGTTAAAAAAATTGCTAAAATAATTTGTTTCATAGATACAAGTAGTACCATTAATTAAAAGTTAACATAATGAAAAATAAAAATAAAGTCACTGTAATACTGAAATCTTAATTTTTAAGATATATTGAATGGAAAGCTACAATACATCTCAAAAGGAACATTAGAATACTTTTCAACAAAAAATTTTCATGTAACTCAAATTGTTTTTAATATCTGATTTAAAACATTCTCTATGATGGTTGAATTGGCTTAAAAAATGTCTACAATGAAGAAGGTTTTAAACAATAGCAAATATAAATACTGTTATAAATGAATGTAATATTTTTAATATATTTCAATTTTTGATAATTACTTCTTTTATTTAACTATTATAGAAAATTTTACTAAATTAAACAAACGTTTTATGCTGTCTACCATGAAACTAATCCCATCAATTTGTCTATGATACTCCATAGCCACAAAAATAAAACAAAATCTATTTTTAAGAAAAACTAAAAAAAGCACCAACTTAGCCTTACTGAGCACATTAAGAGTAACATGAGGTACTATTCGAAATACATCCAATACTTAACACCCTTAATTTCTGCTTGAAATGGACATTTCTAGTTAGTTTAGCAAATACCACTAATCAGACTATTCTTGTGGTAGACAATATGCAGCATATTATAAATCAAACACAAACTCGAATATTTGTAATATCACTGTATAATCATATAAACAAACAAAAATTGATTTTTTTAACATTAGTTATCTGCAACTTTTTTTAAATGTTTGGTAAAATTTCACGCAGTCCAAAGAATAAGCAATGTATAAAATAACTTAATATACCTATACTTTATATAAGTTACAAAACATGAAAATTATTACAGAAATTCTAAAAATAATAATAAATAAAAAACTTTTCAATAATAGGAATTGCTAACAAATATGAAAACGTAAATTTATATAGTTAAAAGAAAACATTAATAGTTTTATCTATATTAATATATTTTAAATGAAAATATTAAATTTTACAGGTAAGGAAAATGTAAAATATAGTAAGAAAAATATTAAAGTATATAGATTATATTTAATTTAACTAAGATTGTAATTTTGAAACATAGCTTTTTTTTCATGGTTTATAAATAGTGTTCTTAGCTTTTATAACATACTTAACAAAATAACTATTAACTAAAATCATTGGCATGACAACTCCTATGGGACAAAGGTCAACAGTGCCCATATCTATGTTCCTGATTGAGGGTCCTAGGGAGTGGAACATATGTCCAGGTTAGGTGGTCAGCCAAATGCAACCCCTTCCCGTTGTTACATTTTGAGTCCAAAGCATGCTCAATACTGAATTTTATCCTCCCACTGAAGGGATGAAAAGCTGAGTGGACTTTAAGACAACAAGGATCAAACCTTGAACCAATGCCATGAAAGCATGAAGCATTACCCACAAGACCTCCAAGCTTCAATTAACATACCTTAAGATACAAATTTTCATAGTAAATATTAAAATATTTAGGCAAACAATTTACCCTAATCTATTGGGAACAACTTCATACAGCTCAGCATTATTTTCTCCAATTTCAACAGGATTGCCTTCTTCATCCACATATTCTAATTCTTGATCATCTGTATATAAATAAAATTTTAAGCAATTAGTTCACAGATATACATTTATTTACATTCAATTGCCTGACACAATAGTCTTTAAGATACTATTCTGCCATGAACCAAAAAGCATTTTTGACTCCAGTTTTAGAAAGAGATAGATTGTTACAGAAGAAAAATGAAAATCTTATTGAGCAATTAGCTGTAAAGATAACACCAAAAAAATTTTTTTTTGCATGGTATTTTTAAATTTAAAAATTTTGACTACTTTTCTGATTATAAATTTGAAGATTGAATATTTTACTGAAATATTGATCTAAGAAAATAATGGAATATTTTTCAGTAAAAAATAAAAAATACAAAATATCTAATTAATATTAGCAGCATAAATATAATTTTTTTCAGATTTTAAAATATTGTTCAGGTTATTTTTTTATATATTTGATATTTTATCTTCTTTATAGTAGATAAAATGATAGTGAAAACATTTAAAATAAGAAAATTAATAAATATGCATGAAAAAGAATGGGCCAAATTAAAACTTTTTACTGTATAATGAAAATGTACATTTAAAAGAATATCAATTGTAAGTTTTAGCAATAAATTAAAAAAAGTACTCTTAAAATTTATGTGTGGAACAATGACTTCTATTTTATTTAATTATTTATTTTACTTATTGATATTTACTTCCATTTTGTTTACATTTTTATTTTACTAAGTATTATTTTCTTAATATTAAGAAGTAAAATAAAGTTAAAATATTTAAGTTAAACCTCATTGCCAGAACTTGATTATTCCTCATCACTTGACAAATAGTTAAAGTGAAAAATAAAGAAATGCAAGTGGCAGAAAAAAACTAAATAAATTTTAAAAAGTCAGAAAAAATTCAAATTTTTGTGTTCTAGTATCAAAAAATTTTGTCTCACTATTGAGCACAAAGGACAAAATTTTAACCCTACCTATATTGAAGAATTTTACACTGGCAACAAGACAAGTTTTTACTATGAAGCTCAACAATATAATCACACATTTATTAAATAATGATATTTAAATACAACTCAATAAATACTGGTTGACAATTCACCATAATAATCAGAAAATTCTACTAGCTGTCAGGAAATAAAACTGGAATGACAAAATTAACCTACAGATGGAAAAGCAAAATCAATAAAATGGAATTGCAACTAATAAAAAATTTATTTAAAAATCTTATGAAGGAAATTTAGTACTTTTAAACATTGATGCATTCCCCAAACATTGACTCAGTTCACTGCATCATTTGTGAATAATTAACTATTTTATACAAGGGTACTTTGACTTTCAAATACAATTAAGAATTATTCTTTTATGATAATGAATAATGATGAAAGTTATAAAATATCATCAATAACACATGATTAAGCTAACTGATATCTGAAAGCTTAAAAAATAGAAAGAAATGATCTACTGAATGCATAATTTATTAAAATAGATGTTTGTCACTAAACAGTTTTTAAATGAAATTATTTAATTCGTTACAATCAATTAAGGAAATTGTTGTTGAAAAATCAAAGTCTTCTGTAGGCTTAGAAAAGGCCAACAAATCAACAACAAATAAGACAAATGCTGTAACACATTTGCATAGTTAAATTAATAACTGCAAGAAGAAATTTTCCTTTGATTCATTTAAGAACATAGAGAAAGATCTGGATTTTAAAACTTATTTACAAAATGAGTTTAATCCAAAAAAATTAAAGCTGTTAGATTACAAATGTAATCACCACAAATTAGAAAAAGTTTTATGCTAAGTGATTTAACAATATTTGCATCAAAAGTCATTTTCCAGAAAAATTATTTTCTTTTTTGAATTCTTAATAGCTGAGTTATCTTATTGTAACTAATGATAATATAAGTACTGGAAAAATTGATAAGCAAATAAAATACCACATTTATTTCTACAAATGGTTTTGAAAGTAAAAAGTAGAGGATTCATCATCCAATTTGAATTTATCAATGTATAGATCACAAATCTTTTGACTTAATCTTTCCCCAAACTTTCAAAAGCTATTAAGGAAAGAAAAGGAAAAAGATGGTTAACTACTTTAGTTTTCATAAGGGAATATGTTTTTAAAGGCAAATCATGAAAACATTAAAATATTAATGGTTTATTAAAGAAAATTTGCTCAATATAGTAAGTATATATATATATATATATATATATATATATATATATATATATATATATATATATATATATATATATATATATATATATATTCTATATAATTCCCGTATTCTACTTTTCAAAATCGAAAATACATAATATCTTTTATGACTAATCTTCATATATATACAAAACAAATACATAACCATTTAATGGTCTATCATTATCAATGTCCTCATCACTCAAGCCAAGAAGGGCAGCTTCTTCATCAAGATCTAAATCTTCTAATCCATCATCCTATGTTAAAAAAAGGATTATTAATTGATAAAGAAATAGGACTTTTATTTAATGATTAATTATACAAGCTTTATTCAACACTTTAAAGATGCTCTTAAGCATTTACTTTTATAAATTGAAATGAAGATTATCAACAAAAGTAAATTTTAAAAAAGTCATTTCAAAGTAATTTATATAACACATACTTACTTTTCTATAAGTAAAGTTTAATTTTTAAATCTTCAATAGAGAAATACGTTATACCTAATACATTAAAAGGAAAAATATTGCATAGCAATTTTTTTTTAATTTATGGATTACTTAAACAATATTACTCAAAATAATTCAAAATAGGAAAATCATAATTTGATAAGGAAACAACCATATAAAAATGTACCATATTTTCTTTTAAATCTGCCAAACCTACACTTTTTTTTAAACGAATCTGAAGAACAAGATGCATTTTATATATTGATACTCAGTTTTCATTTCATTTCAAGAAATTTCTTCCATTCAGAATTATGCTATTTTTTCTTGTTTTCAAGTCGAATGTGAGAATACTGCGGTAACACAATTTGGTGAATGCACTGTCATTAGTGATCACAGCTAAGTTTGCTTAAACTCTCCAATTATTGTGAAAAACTTTAAAGTGAGTGAAATTTTTACTGATCAAGTTTCTGAAATTTGTTAGCAAGTTAAAGCTTAAAAATAATGACAGCATTGCTATAACATAGTATATAAGCAATGTGTGATTGTATATGCTAAAGATCATGGAAACAGGCATTTAGGTTCACCCCAACTAAAAAAATGATAAGAATTTGTTTGAATCAAGAAAATAATCTAAAAAAGGAACTTTCAGTTAACATAATTTATGGGACTTATAGAAAACACACATTGATTAAATCATTTTAAAGATGATGTTAATAATGCACAAGATAGTACGGAAGACAATTTGTTGCACTAGGACTTGGGTGTTTATTTAGAAGACGTTTCAAGTGACTCTTAACCTAGCTCTGGAGATGAATGTCAGACTTCTGGTAAAGATTAAAATGTGTTATTCTCCAGACAGATTAAGTATTTGCAGAAAGTATTACTTTGTATATGTATACTTGACATTTCAGGAATTGAATTGCAGCACTAAAATTAAATTTTTACACATACACATAAATTTAATTCTGAGCTTAAAAGTTCAATTTTCTATAAACAGAGAAAAATTTTTTAAAGAGATCTAACCATCATTAATCAATAGGACTATTTGAAACTTATCACAAAAGCAAAATGCAATAAAATTATCATGTCTTTATAATAATCACTTTTCCATAGTCATTTAACTAAAATAGTTTTAGAAAGAATGAATCCACATCAATTATCTTTGCATGTATAATTTTATATCTTATTGATAATGAGGAAAATAAACACAAATATATATTTAATAAGAATAAGAATTCACAGTTCATGTCTATTATAATTTCTTCATATATTTCATAATTTAATTTAAAAAAAATTTGCACTGAAATCTATTACTCTGAATTTTGGAAGGTTTTTTAATTATATTTTACGTACTTAAACCTACCCTTACATAATACATTTTTCAAGTCTGATTTCCATGAATAGAAAATAAAATTTACAATTAATAACTAATAATAATGTAAAAAATATATAATAAAATTCCAGATTTACATTATATTTTTCATATTACATTACAAATATTTATACATACATTTTTATATATTTGATATTGATATTTTTTATATATTTGGAATTTTAAATACTCATTTTCATCTGAAAAATTAATGTTCAGTTAGTTACAGAAGATGTGTTCATGAATTTAGATCATTTTTAATTTTATAAGATAATATTTATTTAGAAATACTACCATATTATTTAAAAATATTAATCATTGAAAAAAGATTAATCAAATAATTATAACTGAATACTGCTGAATTGTTTCCAAACAGAAAAGAATAATTTTAATATTTTCAAATTAAAAATGCAAACTTCAGTTATTATATTTCACTTTAATGTTTATATATTTACTTTATACTTTTTGTTATTATATTTGACTTAATATTTTTTTTCAAAATGTGAGCAATTTACATCTAAAATAATTCATTGTCAAAGTATCCAATGTAATATTATGCGCATATTGTAAAATTAAAATTATAAATGATCAAATTAATACTATAAAAATTATAAATGATCAAATTAATACTATATTCTTAGTTATATTTAAAATACTTAATATATCACTGATTTAAAAAAAAAAAAACTTTTTTTATATAATAGCTTTATTGAATTAGTTACTCTTAGATTTTCTTTGATTTAAAAAGTTTCTTATGTAATATTTTTTTAAAAAAAATATTTAATATGCTTATTTTTATTTTACATTGGTAAGTAGTGGGAAAAAAAGAAAATAAAATATGATGAAATATTAAAAATCTGTTTTCAAATTGATTAGGGTACATTTATACTTGTGTATTGCACTATATGGGTTGAGAATCACTAAATCAGCCTATTTAATATTTTTTTATCTAGAATAATTTTAATTGTTAACAATTAATATAAATAAAACTAAGCACAATAAATCTTTGATTATTTATGAAAATGAATGACGAATTTACATACACAATAAATAAAAATAGGATTATTAAAATTAACCATTAGTTACAAATTAATAGCTTTACAAATGGATAAATCATTAATTTATTTCAGCTAAGCAAACTTTATAAAAATTTCCTTTTTCTTTTTTTTTAATATAGTTATTGTGAATAAACTTTATCAAATATCAAGAGTTATTCTGTAATGCAACTATTACACAACATCATAAATTGAAAATATAATTAATTTCCTACAATTTTTTAAGATTCTTATCTTCAGTCTAAAAATATTTTTATTTCTTTAAGCATATTAATTTTGTACTTCAGCCAATTCTGCATTTTCAAAAATTCTTTTCAAAACATAAAGTAATTACAGCAAGCTTTAATCCAGGATGCCAAATTTTGAATTTGATGTTTTTTTGGTGGATTTCCTTGTTTATTTAACAACTTGCCTTTTCATTATGTCTTCGCAAAGAGATTTAGAACATTTTATAAATTTAATAGAAATTTTTTGCAAGGATCATCTGAAATTTTTTTAGTGTGTTACCTTAGATTGCTTTGACATTTTAAATATATAAATTCCAGGTTGTATTGTTCTTTTTTATTACTTTAAATTATTCATTTTTTGTTCTGCATTAATTTTTTTAAGCAGTTGTCAAAATTGTAATGATTAATTATGTCTGAAATTAATAATATTGTTTTAAGATACCAAGGGATTCTTAGTTCTAGATTGATGTTCAATTTCTCTAGTAGTAAGCAGATTTTAGATCAAGATGGAGAAGCAAATCATTTTTTCTGTTTTAAATTATGAGAAAAAAAAGAAATTCTGGAGTTTTTGCATGACATTGGAGTACTGAAGTCAGAGTTAGTGTGTTTAAAATGTGGAAATCAAATGAGAATTTTGGCAAAGAAAAGTCTTGTGATCCTTTAAAGTCAATCAGTCTTGGTTCTAGGGTTTTCAAGCAGCAAATTGAAGAATGAGATTTTCCTTTTGACATGAAATCATCCACAGTAGTAAAACAGCTGATATTCAAAGGGAAAACACTTTTAGCAATCATGTTTTAACAGACTGAAGGTAGTTCATTAATAAAACTATGTTTTACTCAAGTCATCTTCAAAGAAGATAAGAGTGTTGATATAGACAAATCAAAATCTGGAAAAAGGAAGTCTCATAGAGAGTATGCAATCGAAGATCAGTGGGTGTTTGGTGGTGTGGAGAAGGTATTTTTGGTAGCAGTACATAAAAGAACAAGGGAAACTTTAATTAATATTATTTAATTTATTCCAATTTTTGGAAGGCTTATGACTCATAAGGAAAGGAGGTCTATGAACATTTGAATGTTAATCAAAGTGTCAATTTCATATATACAACTACAAGATACCATAATAATACTATTGAAAGCACTGGAGACAAAAGTAAATTGCCAACAAATAATCATCAAGTAGATTTTAAATTTTATTTGGCTTTCATGTATTGTGTGCAGAAAAGAAATTGACTCTTTTAATGTTTTTTTTAGGAAATCATTGGAAAAATTAATTGGAATGTGAATTTAAAATCATGTCCACATTTTTTTTAGTTTACATATGGCATTTTTATTTTTTATATTATGAAAAAATATAATTTTATAATTTGTATATACATTTGTAAAATTATTATTGCTTTATTTAACTTTTTACAATTATTATAATTAACAGTTAAATTTGTATTTTAAAATATATATTTATTGTTTTGCAAATGTTTCTATATTTTCATTAGAATATGTGTTCTGATTTCCTAGGAATTTTCCTTATAATTTATATTCTGATTTTTTTAGAATTTGTTTTAAGTTTCAAACTTTCAATACTTTTCTTATTCATATTTGTTTCCAAAATTACTGATCTAAAATTTCCTTTTTTAAATTTTTATTATCTCAAATATTTATATTTAGGCTTTTTATTAATCAGGTTTAAATTTAATATTTAGGTACATTAAGTTTTTTTAGGAACAAAATTTTTTACATAACAATTACTACAACTTCACATAGAGTTATATCACAATTAGGTCAGCTTGGCAACATTTTGTCAAATTCAGAATTTGACATCCAGATTACACAGCTTTTGTGCCCAAATATCAGTTTTTAAAATAATTCCTATTAAAACTTATTAAATAAAGTAAATATAAGTAAAAAATAAACACTCAAGTTAAAAATCCTTGAAAAAATTTAAACATATCTACAATTCAAAAATAATAGCTAATTGAATTATTTGAATATTTATATATTAAATGAAAAATTACAACAAAATATGGAAGAATCCTTCAAATAATAAACAAAATTTTGTTTCAGCCATTAAGTAGCATGAATTGTAAAACAGAATATCCAAATTCTGAAGTTATCAAAAATATTAATATATTTTACTAGCATAAACATATCATTTAGCTCATTTTTTTCAAACAATAATATGCAAATGTCATAAATTTTACTGAGATTTTGGCAAAATAAAAATTTAATTATTTTGAAAAATATATAAATACAATGTCAATTAACTTAATGGTTACAATGTAAATTTATCTATTTTAATTTATTATGTAATAATTTAAAAATTATAACAACATTTCTAGTCATCAAATATTTCATTTTTTTAAGTGTTAAAATGCTTGCAACCAGAAATGCAATTTAGTATATAATACATGGATTATACAACTATTCGCATAAACATTAGTTTGGAAATTCCATATATATTAATCAAAGTAAACTGTATGCTGAATCATTATCGCTGCTTGGCAATCAAGCATGGCAAAACTTTGGCGATAGATCTCTATATAAGAATATCCCCTGTATTGTTGCAAAAATACTTTAGTTATATAGTTAGCATTAAATTTGGTTAATTCTAAAAATAAAGATTAACAAAACGTGGTAAAACTGAGTAATACGGCCGAAGTTTGGCGATTTTTTGGATTTTTTTCGCCAAGTTCAAGTAAGGATTGAAATTCCTACGCTATATTCACAGCGAAATACAAAACGAATATAAAAGACAGTATTGAAATTCCGGCACTATATCTAAACCGGGTAAAACTGAGGTCTGTCCGTACCATACTCAGTTTAGCCCAAAACGTTATACATTCGATAAAATTAGGAAAAAATCCTTCATCGAAATTATAATTTTGAAGGAAAGTATCTTTAATACCCTTTGACAAATTAAATAAAAATAAGCAGTGAGCCTTTATTTTGATTAGTAAAAATAGACAAATAAAACTAAATTTTAATAATATTATAAGTCAAAAAGCTTTATTCACCTTGAATTGTTCATCATCAGCAAGAAGATCGTCATCCATTGTAAAAATTAATGAATTATAGCATTAAACCGTTTACAGTATATGTCAAAAATATAATTAGGGAGAGTTAGTAAAATCTTTTAATAATGATCACATATTTTTGAATAAACAATTGCTATGTACTTAAAATAAACGCGAACTTTGTTGTGAAAACAATCACAACTCATCATTTCACTTCACTTAATTTCACGCCAATCCTAGTAATGAAGTAGTCATCCCTAGGAAGCTTTAAAATATAAATGAATCGAGCATCAACAGCCTGAAATTACACAAATAGCTAAAATATCTAGAACGATGTGAATATCTAATAACTTGATCGAATTTACTTTTAATTATTAATAAAGAATGTAATGAACCTCTTAAACATTTTCTAGAAACAACGTTCAATATTCATTCTAATAGTATAGTTTAGTTTTTTGCGGTCAATATTTACTTGAATATTTTTTATGAAACTACATGAATTTATATTTTATGATTTGGAATTTATTAATGCTATATCTTAAGTCTTAAACAATATAGACAAGATCATAACAGAATAATTATCGTTTTGAAGCTCTTATTTAAAAAAACTAAAAAATTTGTTATTAAATTTTGATATAAAGCAGACATTAAACAAAGTCATATTTTTAGAGCACTATTAAATGTTCTAATATTTAAAGTTATTTATCAAATCTTATAAGACAAAATTGTTTTTTATAAAATTATACGACATTTATTTTTAAAAAAAAATCTATTAGTGTGTATAACTATGCTTGAAATTAAACTTCTTCTATTTGATAGGAAATGAAATTAATTGCATAGATTTTACACACACACTGGGAATGAGAGAACACGAGGCTGATTTACTAATCAAATTCAATTGGTCACAAATAGAAGTAAATTGTGGATGAGAAGATTTGTGAGAAAGGAAACTTTTTAAAGACCAGTTAATATTTATGGGTACTTTACTTAATTCTTAATTATTGACTGACAGGGTTATATTAAAATTGGATTAATGATAACTGGCTATAGCGAATATTTAATAAATAATTGGGTTTATATAAAATAGCATTGTTTCATAATTTAAGTTAACGTTCAGAGTTATTTTAATAATATATTATTAAAATAACTCTGATCGTTAATGGACTTATTGTTTCATAGTAATATGGTAATCCTCTTCACAATAGATGTCACGAACTCCCATCTGTTGCGCGACAGCCACGCCACTCCCAGAGAAACCTCAGTTGATACTGAGCCACGCTCAGGGAAGGATGCTTTGTGAATGAATATAAGATATTTTACTTTGTTTCCCTTTTTTAATGTAGTATGCTGTTTGTGCTTTGCATTTATGTGTTTTGTTGTAAAGTTAATTTCAATTAAATGTGTCAAAGTAACTGTGCAAGACTCCAATGTTTATTGAGCAACGAAATTATTGTCATTTATAGATTCATCGGAAAATTCGTGGAGGTCCTGGGTAGTGAAAAGGGTAAGTGAAACTTACCTTCCGTTATGACAATAGTTTTTTCTCAATTTTAAGTACAAAAATTGATAATTGGCGCCCGAACAGGGACTGCCATGTAAATTACTTTTATTGCCTCTTAAACATTGACTGTTATTTACTATTTAGAAATAATGAATGTCTTGCATGTTTGAACATTAAACTAATAAGCAGCATTTAATAAGTTACACTTGTTTGTAGTAAGATAATAATTGATACTAAGATTGTGAGAGAATATCTTATACCAGAATAATTTACATTGATTCTTATTAACCCATTATGGCTGAAGAAGAATCAAATAAATTAAAGAGAAAGCGAGGCTTTCTAAGAGCTTCAGTTACGAAGCAGATTGCTAAAATTGAAACTGACAGTCAGAAATCAGATGTTAGTGCAGAAGAATTAGAAGAATCTCTTGAAGTTCTTCATAAAAAAATGTGAGGATTTAAAATTAATTGATTCGCAAATTGAAAGTTTCATTAAGATCGACGAAATAGAGGAGGAATTTGCCGGTGTCGAGGAATACCAAGAAAAAATAATCAGAACAAGATTTCGTACCATAAAATTAATTAAACGTTTAAATGCAGAAACTGAAACTAATAATTCTATTCAGGAAAATAATATTTCTCGTAACAATTCCGCTCAGAATCTAATTCAAACCTTTCAAAATGAAAGATTGAAACTGCCAAAATTGATTATTCCGAAATATTTTGAAGAGATTTCTGAGTGGTTGAATTTTTGGAATTGCTTTAATTCCTCAATACATGAAAATGCTAATTTAAACAAAAGTGATAAATTTATTTATCTGAGATCTTTTTTAGGAGGTTCGGCACTTAACACAATTGATGGTTTACAGTTAACTGAAGAACATTATGATTACGCAATTAATTTGTTAAAACAAAGATTTGGTGATAAAAACGTTTTAATAAATGTACACATTGAAAACCTGCTACAAACAAACCCTTTAAAAAACTCTAATGATGTAAAGAGTTTCAGAAACATTTTTAATCATATTCAAAAGAATATCCGAAGCTTAGGAAGTTTATCTGTGAAAAAGGATAGCTATTCAAACATTTTAGTTCCAATATTGACTAAATTATTACCCCGTGATCTTTTGTTAAAATTTAACAAAAGAACAAAAAAAAACCTTTTCTGGTGAAATTGATTAGCTGCTCGGATTTTTATCTGCGCAACTCACAGCCAAAGAACTGACTTTCCTAAGTTTGAACTCCTCAGTTTCTGAAACCATTACACCACCTGCAAGAACGATGTGTCATAGAGAGAAATATTCTAAGCAACCCCCCTCCGCAGCTGCATTAGTGAATGAAAGTATTGAAGAAAATAGAAATGAAAATATTTTTGTTTATTTTGTAGATCGCCTAAGCATTTCTCGGCTTCCTGCACGAATAATTTAAGTTTAAACGAGAAAATAGGCATTTGTAAGCGGTCTGGCTCTTGTTTTCGTTGCTTAAACGATAAAATTAAAAAGAGACATATGTATACGACGTATGTATACATACGTCGTATACATGTAACATGTATATGTATACATGTAAAACTGTCGTATACGTATACGACAGTTTTACATGTACATTAAATGTAATGGAACAGAAAACAATTTGTGCCCCGATTCCGAAATTGGAAAATAGAGAAATTATAAAAGAATTAAAAGGGCAGGGCATTTATCCTAGTGATGTTACTATAAATGAAAATCTCTGTTTATTTAATAAGAATGCAAATGAAATTCACGGACTCATAGGTGCAGATTATGCCGGAGAATTGTTTACTGGGGAAAAAAGAAATCTGTCGAAGGGTCTTGTTGCTATGAATACGCATTTCGGATGGACTGTAATGGGGAGGACTGGGGAAACTACTCATGTAAAAGAAGTGCTTTTGTCCCCCCATGTTAACGATTTAAAAATTTCTGATTTGTGGTCACTTGAATCATTGGGAATAACGGAACCAAGTATTTCTCAAACAAGACTAGAGATTGAGGAAGCGGCGAAAGCTCATTTTGTTCATTCGTTGAGAAGAGATGAAGAGGGTAGATTTGAAGTGTCACTCCCCTTGTTGGAGGTTCACCCAGAATTACCAGATAATCGAAATCTGCCCGAAAGACGTTTGAGGTCATGCGTAAAAGCTCTTCAGAAAAGAGACTGCCTTCCGGATTATGAAAGTGTGTTTAGGGAATGGGTAGCAGAAAAAATTATTGAGCCCGTTGATTCGGAGGAACTGACAAAGTATAAGGGTCATTATTTACCTCATAGACCGGTCTTTAAAGAAACCTCTACCATTAAAATAAGGCCGGTTTTCGATGCGTTAGTGCGTGAGAGAAATTTAGTGTCTCTGAATGATTGTATTGAGAAAGGACCAAATAATTTAGAGTTGATTCCTAAACTGATTAACAGATTTCGGATAGGAAAATTTGGTATAATTTCGGATATCCGCAGAGCTTTTCAACAAATTAGTGTAGCTCCCCCTGACAGGAAATTCCAAAGGTTTTTATGGTGGGAGGGAGGAGATCCGGAGAAATTGATTGTTTATTCCCATTGCCGTGTAGTTTTTGGAGTGAATGCCAGCCCATTTTTACTAGCCGCGACTATCAATTATCACTTAGAAAATGTAGATGACTTAAAAAAGGGTATAGCTATAAAACTTAGAGATTCTATGTATGTGGACAATTGTATTGCGAGTATGAACACAATAGAGGAGTTAAATTCTTTCATCGCGGTATCTAAAGAATAAATGGCTTCTGCGAAATTGAACTTGAGGGGTTGGAAACATAACCGGCCAAAAAGGGATGAAGACATTTCAATTTTGAATATGCATGGGGATGATTATAAAGAAATTGTTTCGGTTTTAGGCCTTAAATGGGATTTATACAATGATACTTTGTCCTGTGAGGTAAAGGAGGGAAATTCATTAGTGCCAAGTAAACGAAATGTACTTTCGATATTGAGTAGAATTTTTGATCCTATTGGGTTCACAAGTCCTGTTACTCTTGTTCCAAAATTAATATTACAGGAATGTTGGAAGGAACAACTAAATTGGGATACGGTACTTCCGGATAATTTGAGAAAAACATTTCTAAAATGGGCCAATGAATTAAAATATTTAAAAGATGTAGAAATCCCTAGAGAACTACCCAAGCAAGATGCGAATACTACTCTCCATGTCTTTGTAGATGCTAGCAAATCTGCTTACGCAGCAACAATTTTTGTTAGAAATGATATAACGGGACTAGTTAATTGTCAATTATTACAGGCTAAGTCAAAGGTAGCACCCTCAAAATCAATCACTATTCCTAGATTAGAAATTCTTGCGTGCACCATTGGAGCCAGACTCACTCACACTGTCAAAAAAGATTTAAGTATGAACAATACACGAATTTTTTTCTTCACTGATGCTATGAACGCCTTATACTGGATAAAAAAGCCGGATAATTGGACCACCTTTGTAGCGAACAGAGTGAATGAAATTCGCAAGCTGACAAATCCAGAAGATTGGCGGCATATTCAAGGAAAATACCAGCAAACACAAACTGCCGGCAAAAATCCGGGCCGCTGCTGGCCAAGCCGGCTTCCTGTTGGCCACGGCAAGCCACTGATGATTGTTTGATGGCCCAGCTCCGGCCATTACGGCCACGGATGAGTGCTGGCCAAAATAAACCGGGCCGGTGCTGGATGATAAGTAGTGGGCCAACAGATTCTGGCCATTGTTGGCCCTGAAGCTGTTGGCCAGCAAAATTAAGACAATTAGTTGTAGTGCTATTTTTTATTTTATCAGCAAAGACTATTTATTCCAAATAACTGTTTTTTTGTGATGTTAATTCATTTTCCTTTAACTTCTTACTTTTTAAACCCTTTAAAAACAATTTTTCAGAAAGAAATCTAATTTTCACATTTATTGTGTATACCGCGTGACAGTATGACGTCAGATAGTGCGAAATGCTTGTGTCAGCGTCAGCCATTAATGTGAAATGGCGGAATATTCGATGTTGTGTCTGTGAGCTAAGAGAAATATAAGGTAAGTACGCATTTATTATTGTTTTTTATATCAGGATAGAATTGTTATGAATGATGCAAGAATAATATATATTTTTTATGTTGAAATATTATTTAGTTGCTTGTTAAGAAAACTTCATAAACTGTTGATCGCTAAAGTGAAGAGATCCGTACAGAGGATAAAATGCGCCAAGCAGGCGATAAAGTGATGCGATAAGTTCGTCAAACTGGTTTAACGGTTCGGATTACGTATGTGTGACGTGTTTTCGTTTATTGGGTAACATGATCGCGTGACAAGCGCGTTTTGTATGTAACACTTGAAACTATTATAGAATAATATTTAATAATTTAGTTTCGATATTCGAATTTTGGAGTTAGTGTGTTGCTAGCGAAAATTAACTATGGATGAGAATGTATTGAACTTCCGTTTTTTTATTTAGAGCGTGATGGTTGTAAGAAAGTAAGTATATGAATTTTTAAGTTGTGAGTATTGCATGTTAGTGTTAGAATGTGCCGCGTATTAAACTTTCTTTAATGTGGGTGCCATTGCTGGGTATATTAAAATTCGAGTTTAAACAAAAAGCGAAATTTGTTAACGTTCGAAATTTAGTTTTATTGCCCGGTTGGCACTGCAGTAGCGCTATAGCGCTACACTGATGTTTTTTTTAAGTTGGGCGCCATTGCTCGGTATATTAAAATTCGAGTTTAAACAAAAAGCGAAATTTGTTAATGTTCGAAATTTAGTTTTATTGCCCGGTTGGCACTGCAGTAGGTAGCGCTACACTGATGTTTTTTTTTTTAGGTGGACGCCATTGCTCGGTATATTAAAATTCGAGTTTAAACAAAAAGCGAAATTTGTTAACGTTCGAAATTTAGTTTTATTGCCCGGTTGGCACTGCAGTAGGTAGCGCTACACTGATGTTTTTTTAAGGTGGGTGCCATTGCTCGGTATATTTAAAATCAACTTTTAAAAATTTCGTACCTATTTATTATAATTTTAAAACTTCTACAGTATTTAATTATAATGAAATATTAAACTTTTTAATATTTGGAATTCTAAAAAACGCGAGATTTCAAAGCGGAAGTTCGAACGCGATCGTTATTGGTTGACATCTATCGCGCGTAATGACGTAATTTAGGTTGGCGACAGAGCTGTAGAGCGCTTGGTGCCAAAAGTTGAAATCGCGCCAATCGCGTACGGATCTGGTAACTTTTACCCATTTTTCTATTCCTCACACGGTAATGAAACTATTCTAAAACATACAATGACAAACATTTTCCAATGTCTTTCTCTTGTTGTCATGTTATCAACAGGGTACCTGTGAGGAATAGAAAAATGTATTATCATGCGCAGAAGCATTTTTTCAATCCATATATTAGTTATATTTAATCAATTAGTATAATAAATTTTTCAATGCTCAATTTTTTTTAATCGAATTCGATTGCTACAAGGCTTAAACGTATTTATTGCATATTTTGTTTTTTACAAAGCAAGTATATGAAATTAATGACACTCTAATAATATTCTACTTGAAAGCCCTTAGATGTTTATTTTCAATAAATTAATATTGGATCTTGTAGCATTTATGATCAAAAAATTGTGTGCGAATTCCATATAAACTTTAAATATTTTATTTTTAAAAGGCTTTCTTATTTACTATTATATTTAAGTCAATTTTTACTGACCGAAATATTTTGTCTTATAAGGATTCTTGGTTTTAAATTTTGTATACTCTTCAAGGATCTGTTTTAAGGAATGAAAAATTTTACAATGCATAAACATTACAAAATATTTTATTGCATATATAACAGGGTTTTTATTTATAACCATGTCAACCATTAAAATCATTGTGGATTTCTTAGCGAAATATTTTTGCATCTAAAACTTGAAAATACAGTACTGAAAATAGTAAATTTGAAAATTTCTGTAGGAATCTGACAGATTAATTGCCACAAATTAAAAAAAACATCTGGAATTCTATGGTTAATTAACGCATATGAAAAAATGTTCATATGGAACAACTGTTATTATTTAAATTAATTGTGTAGCATGTTAATTATTTCCATGTAAAGAATGCTGTCAGATGTAACAGCTTAGTAGCTACTCTTGTGTTTACATACTTTATTATATTTAAAATCATATTTTATGTTTTTATTTATGACTGTGAAAAGTTGAAATATGAATTAACAATAAATTCAAACAATTTGTTTTAATGAAATATAAGTTAACTAGAATATTTATCCCTTTCCATTTTAGAGAGTGATTAACATTTCAAGCATTTGATGATACTTTTGACACTTTGATCACTTGATTCTTTTATAGTAATGTAAATGGTTTTACTGTTATAGTAAATAGTCGACCAGATAATGGGTAAATGATATATCTTATCTTATATATATTTATATACACACATAAACATACAATTAAAACATAATTTTTTTTCTCCTTTACCAATTTACAAAGTCTGATTATGATGACAATATTGGCCTAGATATAATATTGTCAGAATTATTTTTATTTACTTTTGATTTTTCTCTTTAAGGAATTGAAGTTAAATAAAGAACTTAAACATAATTTTAAACAAAGTAAATTAGTAAGGTATACAAGTAAAATGAGTATGATATGAGAAATAGCTAAAAAAAAAATTGTTTATCAGTTTTGATTTCAGAAATACTTTTAATTTTGAAGTTCACTATACAATATCAAAATAATAACAAATAATTAAAATATTGCATTTGTAAACTCCATGTTTATTTTATTTTTTTAATATAGTAAGCATAATTAGATTAATCTTCCAAACATTTATATATATATATATATATATATATATATATATATATATTTATAATTTCTAAATTTATTAACTGTTTTTAATTTCCCGATATCTTTTTTTTGTGATTTTTTTTTTTTGAGTATTTTAGAGAAAATACAGTAGTTAAAGTCATTTTTGATAGTTGATATTTTGTTTGTTGTTTTTCTTATTGTAATTTATAACATAAAACGATTAAACTTAAAGCCCAGATGTAGGTCGAAATTATTCAAAACACCACTTGTTATCAAAGAGGTAAAGTTTTGTGATATCCATCTTGAGAATAATCATTTTATTAGAGAAAGAATATAATTTAAGTTTAATCTTATTTATCAGTTATGCATTTAACATTTAAAAATTGATATTTCATTCATTAACATGTTGGATGTGTTTGACAACTGTTCTACATGATGGATCAGCTGTTTACAGATTGCAAATGATTATGAAATCGAAACTTAGAAAAGAAAATAATGTTGCCCAATTACATAAAGGAAATAGGTATATAATTAGGTCTTCTGTATATATAATTAGGTCTTCTGTATTTATACATTTTATCCTTTTTCTAACTTCTTGCAAAACTTGAATTTGTTATAGAAAATTTTTTTTATCAATAACATTTGGTATAAATATATTATACTGGAAAGTGCCTTTAATAGGTATTTTATGGTTATATGTAGTCTCGATCAATGACCACATCTAACCATAAATACAAATTTTTCCTTAATATTTTTCAATATCATTGGTAATTACAAGCTAGTTAATTTATTTCCTTGTGTTACAATTTTTTAATTATTTGTATTAACAAATAATTGTAAATAATATAATTCTTGCAAATAATTATAATTATAAATAATATTAAAAAATAATATAATTTTAATACAATTAAAGGTAGTTAATATAAGATTTGCAAATAATTGTAATTATAAATACTATTAGCAAGTAAATATAGGTAATATTTTTTCATCAGGCAATACTTGGTTGACGACCCTCTTCTGGTTTTGGATTATTGTGGAGTGTACAACGCCATGGACCTGGTCTAATGCTGCTGGCCTTTGGGGGCATGCAACAACAACAACAATATTTTTAAAGTAAAGTAACAAATTATTGCTTATATTTATTATTGATGGCTATTTTGCTAATATTTCATTTTATACATTAGCTTTGAAGATTTTGTTTCTAACATCTCCCCACTCCAATGTAAGGTGTACCTATTTAAACTATAGTCCAGAATCAATAACTTATTTTCTAATAATATTGGATTAAATATAAATTTAATACTTTGTGTAAAATAAGAATTATAAAGTTATGTAAAACATTTTTATTTCTAAATAATTCATGATTATGATAATTACTTGTGATGTAAATTTACTGGGCAACAACTATATAGAATGCATGTATTCAAAATCTGAATACATGCATTCTATATCTGTAAATCAGATTTGGAATCTGATTTACAGATTCAAAATCTGTAAATCTTTTGCATTAATTGACGTAATTTTTTTCATTAATCTGTAATCACAGGTGTATAAAAAAAACTAAATTCCATGTTAATAAGATTTTGCATAGAATATTGTACAAATAATTTGAGATTGTCAATATTGTTACAAATTTGTAAATAATGATTATATTTGTCGTAAAATATCTCAGACAGATCAGAAATTCTCACATTTTGGGCAAAAATTGCGGTATTTAGACGTGTTGTAGTTTAAAAGCGGATTTCCTAATGATTTGGCGACTTGGCGACAGTTGGCGAGATTCTTGGCGACTTGGCGACGGTTGGCGAGATTTTTGGCGACTTGGCGAGAAATCGATACTTCTGGAAACATCCATCACCTAAGCTCTAGGACCAATATTTTTCGAGATAGCCTAGAAGCTTCCAGAACCTTGGCGAAATTGGTAGATTTCTCCGCCAAGTCAGGTATAAATACCGCAGCCCGACATGGAAGAATATAGTTTTGTGAAGACAGTCAGTGAGTGAAGACGATTAGTTGTGACTGCTAGTTGTTCTCTGTCTGAGGTATTTGAGACCTGTGATTGGAAGCTGTTTCTTATTATATCTGACGAATTGTAGCTGTATAATTGTGACTGTTACAGCGGGAATTTCGTTTATTTAGTGAAGTTCTTACGAATAAAAAGTCTTGTGTTCATTAAGTGGTTGCTTTATTCAACTCTCAATCGACACGAACCCGTGGAGCTCGGTACAATATGTTTTAAAATTCATCAATATTTATTTTAATTACTATAATTTTATAAACTTTACTTATCTGTAATTGTAGTTATGTGTAAAAAATAATTTAGTAATCATTGATTAATATTTTATCAACCATTTTTTATTAGTTCAAAATAATTTTTTAAAAGCATGAAATACAAAGTGTATGTTATAAATTAATTACATTCTATTATTATAAGCTTGAAAATGTATAATTCTGTTTGAAACATTTCATTGAATTTTTGAAGTTTAGAATTTCTATTAAGTCATTCAACTGAAATTGTTTTCATTTAACCCAATTATTTGTCTCTATTTTTAATCAAATAATTGTCAGAATTGATGAATGTTGATTTTTCATTTGTTACTTAATGTTATTTATTATAATGTGTATGTATATGTATATTGAAATATTAATATGAATATAAACTAAAACTAAACTCTGGCAGGACAGACCACGTGGGCCAAGGCCTACAGTGCCTGTTTTCCTGGGTTGCGAAACACATGTTCCGATTAGGTGCTCAGCATAACGCAAAACACCCAGTGTTTAGTTCCCAAGCATGCTCATTGTGGACATAATGTTACAAATAACTATTCCCCCTTTTTTAAAGAGATAAAACTAAAATTAAGTAAAAGATTCCATCATAAAAGAATTGTATTAGTAATTTTTTTATGAGTTATTAATTCTGGATGAAAATTGACACTATCGTAGGCATTCAAAACCTATTCAAGTGCTTGGCTTGTTTTGCTTTGATTGTAAATTTAATTGTAAAATATTGTGAGTTTAAAACTAGTTGTCTTGGATTCTCCTTATTCAAATAATTAATACTGTGAAATAATACCTAAATACGTGAAAATATGCATGTAGTTTCTCCTAATTTATATAAACAGCTCAATTTTTTTCCGTTTTTTACCTGGGCTGTTATTGACATCCTGCTGTTTCTATTTTTGTAATTAAATTGAATCAGTTTAACAATTTTTTTTTATTTTATTTTCAGAGTATTACAACAAAGTGAAAATCTTAACAAAAGGAGAAATTTGTTCCAGAGTACTAATTCGGAAGGTGGACCACAAAAATAAAAGAAAAAACTTGTAAATTAAAAATGTTAAGAAAAATTTTGCAAAAATTATTTTCAAATGTAAATAAAAATAGATACTTTTTTTTATTTTCAATATTATCATAAATAAAAAATGTTAATTCCATTAATATTTAGACGTTTCACTTATATATGGCTTTTGTTGTGTTAATTTTTATGAGTAATAAAAAATCTTAATCTGTATCCTTTTGTATCATTTTTCTCGACATCTTGTTGCATTGAGACATTTCACTTATTTATGGCTTTGTCTTCTTAATTTTAAAAGTGTTAATCTTTATACTTTTTATCATTTTTCTCAACATCTTGTTGCATGGAGTTAATTAATTTAGAAAATGAAATATTAATTTTTATACAAAGAAAATATATATGTGTGTGTGCTTTAAATTAAATCTGTAAAATTATCATAAAACTGGAATTCTTTTATACATTCAAGTTCAGTTTTAGCAATAAATTGACACTAACTTACACAAGAATTTTTTTAAAAAAAAATAATAAATAATGAAATTCCGTAATAAAATATTTTAAAAACAAAATATAAAAGTTATTTAGCTTAAAATAAAACTATAAAATTTAGATAGCATTGTCAAAAAATAATTTAAAATATGAGTTAGTAATTCATATTTTTTTAATCTTTATATAATTAAGAACTAAAAAAGCACTTAATGATATTTGACAATTACATAGATAACAATTGTCTTAGAATCACAAAAATATATTCAGTATTAATTTGATGGATTTCCAATACTTCCATATTAACTTTAACAATATATACAATATTAACATGAAAATGAATTCAATATTTATAGGAATAAATAACCATAACCAGCCCTACGTCCATGAAAGCGGCTATCGTGGGCCAAACGGCAAAGGGCCGATGGATAACCGTATATGGGCACGTACTGGCAATTACATGGGCCACATGCGGGCAATATGGCACTGATGGCCACCCGGCATTGGGCCAACAGCGGACCGTACTGCCGGCCCAGCAGCAATGACGACGACCACTTTATTGACGGAGCCGACGATGCCAAATAGCACTTGTCGTTAAATCGAGCTAAAGAAATTTGCTCCGTTTTTCGCGCATGCGCATTAATGCTTAAAAATGAAACTAAGAGAGGGCTGTCTGCTCTTCGTTTACATAGGGATTTAATTTAACTTAGAAAAGGTTGGGGAGAGAGTTGTAGATTATTCATTAACTTTATTTTGTTTCATTAATTATTTAAATTTGTTAACGTATTGACAAATTCAGTATTATGTGTTTTTTTATCTAATCGCGCTAAAATATAATTAACATTACTCATTTATAGTAATACTTATATATTGTTTTATTTTAAATAGCTGTATATACATATGGAAGTTTTTTTTTCTTTTATCAAAGTTTTTAAATAAGTGTGTCCCTATATTATAGGTTATATTAAAGATCTTCATTTCGACTGATTAGCTTAGAATTGTACAAATTCAAAATTTGTTTAAAAACTTCATGTGTGTGTATTATTGTTTTTATTTGTTTAATATTTTCTTTATTTTTTTTTTTGTTTAATCTTTATTGTTTAATAAACTGGAAAATGCTCAATAGGGAGAGAAAATGCTTAATGGTCATTCAAGCACTCACAATTTTTGTTCAGCGAAAATATTAATAGATAAAAAAGTAAAATATAAATTTATATATTTTTGTATAACAAATAATAAGCCTCCATGAAGTCTATAGCAATACGCCCATTTTTCACAACACTTAACATAATTTTCTTTGAAATACGAGGCGTATGCTGAAGTTTCATCATCGTTCTCAAGTTTATCTAATACTTGGTGTAACAAAGTATTAAAAGTAAATTGCTCTCTTTCTACAAGCAATGTTCGAAGCATTTTGTAAACCTCAGCTCGTTTTTCTAAATTTTTAATTTTACTTAAATTTTTGAGCCATGTTTTAAATTTTTACCCGGTCTACATGCCATGTGCAAAATAGCTTCAATTCTGGCTCCAATATAAAATTTTCCCATGCATTAATAAATGAAGGTGGCATATCAGACATAAATAATTTTGGCTTTATGGGTCCAATTTTTTCTTTAATAAAACTTAAAAATAAACTTTTTATTTGATCCAATGGCGGGCACTTAAAAATAAACTGACAACATCTTCATACCATCTATTTGATATGAAAAATGCACCAGGAAAGCCTTGGCGCATATCATCCAAAACCAACAAGTTAATTAATTGAAAGCCATAATTATTAAGTACATGTGTTCTATCCACGCACACACAATCCACACCAAATTTTTTAACAAGTTCTATTTGTGTTTCATTCATAATTGCGAGAATAAAATCTTCTGATTTCAAAAATGAATAATTCTCTACTGATTTCCCTTGAGGTTTGTAGTAAAGAACGCATGAATCTGAGTCATTTTCCTCCATTGCCTTTACCCAGGCATCCACGCTGATTCCATCATTTTGGTGACGAACAGCTTCTGAGCCTAAATTAAACTGCCTCTCAATGTTATGCAGGTCTTGATAAGTTAAAAGATGAATTCTTTCATGTCATCTTTGTCTTTCAATTTCACTTAAAAATAGGTGGCCAAGTTCATTATCATGCCCAAGATGAGTTTTGATATAAGTTACTGAACAGGAACCCACACCATTTTCTATAGCATTTTAACTAGCAGGACAAAAAGCATTAATTTTGTTACTTCCTTGAGATTTCGTATGACGTAGGCCCTTACCACAGTATGAGTGATGACCAGATCGATGACATTCGAAATAATGGTATTTTTTATTATTAATAGTGCAGTTGCCTCTTACTTTTTTAAAATGACATTTATCTACGCGTTCATTTTCTCCTTTCCAGATGAGAAATTCTGACAAAGTGTTAAATTTTAATTCTACAGAGTTTAAACACAAATGATGAATTTCTTGGAAATGTTCCAATACTGCCTTTCTATCAGAGCGAAAATCGCACATATTTGCAAAGAAACCTTCGGGTGATTTTCCTTCTTATGTTTCTTCAACAAATATTGATTAATGTTGATAATGTTAAGTTATGCTTTATGTGAATAACTGTTTATTATAATTGTAAGTAGAGGCATTTATATATATACATAACTCAATTATTAAGAAAAAAATTTTCATTATATATGATTACATATTTTACATATCTTAACTCTCATTTGTTATTTATTAAGAAAAAAACTATTATGAAGAAATAAACATTCAAAAATTTTTTGCCTATGAATTTTAGTTTGATTAATTTAATGATTTTTTAGTTTCCAAAATTCAAGTATTAAATATTTAAAATTTATGAGGTTAGATAATGTTATTTAATAAATGATTACCCTTTTCTAGATATGTGGTTATATTTCAAATAAATTGTGTCTTTCTGTATATTTTTTAAATATTTGGTTTTTATAGTTGGGTAATTATACTCAATATTGAATCATAGTAACTTTTTTTGTGATGTCTACAGATCAGTTAAAAGTTTTTGCCCTGTATGTGTGTCTTTATATTTGAAAATTATTTCAAACATTTCACCTTTATCTTGAGCCATACAATTAATTGACGCTTAACTGTTTATGTATTCAAATAGAGATTCTAGTTTTACTGAAATGCATAGGATTAAGCTGTTATTAATGTTGTCAGTTTTTTTTATTAAGAGCAGTCTACATAAATAAAATATAATAAACTTAAAAATTCAATTTGCTATTTTAGTGATGAATTAACTTTTTAAAGTAATCAAGTAGAATTCTTTTCAAAATATAAATTTATTTATGTTGCTTAATCTGACATGAAATGTTTTCTCAAATTAAAAAAAAGTTAATTCTACCAATATAATATATACATACACCATTTCATTTATGATTAAAGATATATTTAACTACAAATGTAATTTTTTTAAGAAAAAAAATATTTGTTATAGAAAAATTTATAAATTTATATTTTACTTTTTTATCTATTAATATTTTCCCTGAACAAAAATTGTGAGTGCTTGAATGACCATTAAGCATTTTCTCTCCCTATTGAGCATTTTCCAGTTTATTAAACAATAAAGATTAAACAAAAAAAAAATAAAATATTAAACAAATAAAAACAATAATACACACACATGAAGTTTTTAAACTAATTTTGAATTTGTACAATTCTAAGCTAATCAGCCGAAATGTAGATCTTTAATATAACCTATATAATAGAGACACACTTATTTAAAAACTTTGATAAAAGAAAAAAAAAACTTCCGTATGTATATACAGCTATTTAAAATAAAACAATATATAAGTATTACTATAAATGAGTAATGTTAATTATATTTTAGCGCGATTAGATAAAAAAAACACATAATACGTTAACAAACTTAAATAATTAATGAAACAAAATAAAGTTAATAAATAATCTACAACTCTCTTCCCAACCTTTTCTAAATTAAATTAAATCCCTATGTACACGAAGAGCAGACAGCCCTCTCTCAGTTTCATTTTTAATCATCAATGCGCATGCGCGAAAAATAGAGCAAATTTCTTTAGCTCGATTTAATGACAAGTCCAAATAGCGGCGGGCCGCTGCTGGCCAAGACGGCTGACAGCAGCGGCCCGATGGATGCCCGGCATCTTTTTGTTTGCTGGGATATAATCCCGCCGATTTACCCTCAAGGAGATGCAATACGAAAGATTTATTGAAATCTCGATGGTGGGAAGGGCCAGATTGGCTTGCTAGTGAAATTTCTGCAGACGAAGATGTTGTCTTTTCAGAAAGAAAGAAAACATTGATCTCTGCGTCAAATGTAGTCACTAACAGATTTGAGTTCTTCCATAGGATATCCTCCTTCAATAAAGTTATGAGAATCATGGCTTATGTCGTTAGATTCTGCAAGAATATCCAAAGAAATAGTGGAAATAGAAAAGGAAGAAGATTGGAGATTGATGAAATCGAAGCATCTGAGAGGTTCATTTTAAAGGAAATTCAAAGAGAATCCTTTACTGGAGAAGAAAAACAAAACTTCCGAACCATAAAAGATAGTGATGGTCTATTGCGAGTTTCGACAAGAATAACCTCAAGAAAAGATTTAGAAACTTTTAGATTTCCCATATTATTGCCAAGCAAACATAATATGGTTGAAAAGTTAATCATGAATAAGCACATCGAACTTGGTCATGCTGGTACTCAAAGATTGATGTCTCATCTCAGAGAATCCTATTGGATAATCAAGACTAGAAAGACAGTGCGAAGTGTGATAAGAAACTGTACTAAGTGTAAAAGATTTTCTGTTCTGCCATTGGAAGCCGAAAGCATCCCTCTTCCAGAGGATCGTGTCCGAGATGCGGCTGTCTTCGAAATAATCGGTATCGACTTGTGTGGGCCATTGTATCTCAAAGGAGGAAGAAAATGTTGGGTAGTGCTCATCACCTACGCCATATATCAAGCGGTGCATCTGGAGTTGGTATCTTCCTTGTCCACTGACTGCTTTATCTTGGCGTTTCGCCATTTTATTGCGTGAAGAGGACGTCCTTCTACTGTATATTCAGACAATGGCACAAATCTTGTAGGAACAGCAAATCTTTTAAGAACTATAGATTGGGGTAAAGTCGAAGATTTTGCTTCAAAGAAAAGAATTTCTTGGAAATTTAATCCACCCTCTGCCCCTTGGTGGGGAGGTTTCTGGGACAGATTGATAGGAGTATTGAAGGGCATTCTGAGAAGGGTACTAGGAAAAGCTTCCTTGAATGAAGAAGAGTTAGTTACAGTGTTATGCGATGCTGAAGGTCTCATTAACTCTCGTCCATTGACGTACCTCTCAGAAGATCTAAACGACCCGTCAGCCCTCACTCCCTCTATGTTTTTACAAAAAATTAAAGAAGTAGGCATTCCTGAATTTGACATCTTCGATTCAAGAAAACTAAATAAAAGGTATGCTTATCGTTTGAAATTGCGGCAAGATCTGCGGAGCCGATTTAGAACTGAATATCTTGGATTGTTAAAAGATTATTCCAAAGTAAAAGGTGGATCATCCATAAAAGAAGGAGATGTTGTTCTCGTCGGAGATACAGACAACAAGCGAATCAACTGGCCTTTGGCAAAAGTTTTAAAAACTTTTCCTGGAAAGGATGGAAGGGTACGTTTAGTGGAACTCAATCTGGAAGTGTTTTGAGACCAATACAAAAACTTTATCCAATAGAAGTGACAACGATTGATTTTCCAGTAGATCAAATGATGATGGTCCTTGCCAAACCAAGGACTTAATCCCTGATAACCAAGAAGTTATATATTCCCGTTATGGACGATTGTTAAAACCAACTAAAAGACTTTAAATTACTTTTGCTTTGTTGAATTACATTGTAATCAGTTTATTAATATATTTTGAGTTTAGCTTTTTTTTTTTTTTTTTTACAGGTGAATCATTGAACTGATCTTGATATTTGGATTCGAACTGGTATACCTTCGAATCCAAAGGTGGGAGAGTGTCACGAACTCCCATCTGTTGCGCGACTGCCACGCCACTCCCAGAGAAACCTCAGTTGATACTGAGCCACGCTCAGGGAAGGATGCTTTATGAATGAATAAAAGATATTTTACTTTGTTTCCTTTTTTAATGTAGTGTGCTGTTTGTGTTTAGCATTTATGTGTTTTGTTGTAAAGTTAATTTCAATTAAATGTGTCAAAGTAACTGTGCAAGATTCCAATGTTTATTGAGCAACGAAATTATTGTCATTTATAGATTCATCGGAAAATTCGTGGAGGTCCTTGGTAGTGAAAAGGGTAAGTGAAACTTACTTACCGTTATGACAATAGTTTTTTCTCAATTTTAAATACAAAAATTGAAAATAAATCTCTATTAATTTTGGCCGTAAACAAATAACAGGAAATGTATGTTTTGTTTCGGCTTTTTTGCATGTATGTCAATCAGGTGATGCTTAGGAGAAGTTTCCTGGATTTTCACTCTTGGGATAAATAAATATGATCATTATCTCAAAAATTCTCCTGTGCCGCTTTTTTTTTATAGCTAAGTGTTCTTTATTGTAAATTGTTAAGGCTGGGATCAAACAAGCGCGATGATCGGATACACGATATGCTGTCTAGGTTGTCGGATAATCGGATGTCGCTATACGATGTGACTGTGACGTAGATAAAATGCTTTATTTGACGTCAAGATATTTTAAACCAATGAGAATTTGCTTGTATTTTGTTTCAATTTCCGATCAACTCCCAGATTTTGTTTATTTATTTTTCATTACTTAAAAAAATTTTATTTCTCTGTGCAATGAGTATTATTTAAGCAATTGCATTACCACACTCAACAATATAAACAGAAGATAAATTTTCTTCAATTAATGGAATTTATATTAATAGTAAATTTTTATAATATCATATTTGCAATTAAACAATTAAAATTGTTTATAATTTTAACGCAACAGCAATATGTATTTAAAGCAAATAATTATATGAAAATTTGGCTTTATTTTTATATATATTTTTAATTTTATAAACTTATACACAGTCAATATAAAATTTACATTTTCTGTAAGCTTTTTAAGTTTCCGCAAGCAAATGTGAAATTTCTTTATTTATTTGATTCTTTTTTACTTATTGAAATAAGACCTGTCTTTGGAGTACCAAAGCCATTGATGGTCTATATAAATTAAATAAAATTAGTGAACAATTGAAGAGCGCTAAAATTAAAATAACTATATTTTTAAAAATTATTTCTATACAGATTTATAATAAATTCCTTTTCTTCAGTTGAAAATTAGTAATTTATTTCCATTTCAAATTTCTAGCATGAGGAATAAGGCTTAAACATTTAGTCGGAAACTCCATGAAGGAAGGAATTCCTCCATGGAAAACTCCAATTTAAGTTTTCACGTGCAACGTTGCCAGATAATTCAAGCTTGCTTGAAATCCAAAGTCGTCGTGTGCTCTACCATTTTTTGACGTAACTACGATTTAAATGACGTAATTAAGTCGGATGTCTTATGTGCGACGCTTTAGATCATCGCGTACAATTATCGGCGCATTTGCGCCCAGCACAAAAGAAACAAATCTGATTCATTAGCAATGAAAACATACCTTGGGTCGTATTCGAAAAGTAGGAGATTTGGACGAAGAATTGGGAGGTGGTATCCGAAACGAGAATTAGCTAGCTCTTTATTTAACAGTTGCCGGCTAACTGAAAACCAGTTAATTCGGTTTACTTTTTGGATAAGTTTCTCATTAGAATTATAAGTTATATTTTAATATTATATACAGGGAAATATATAAAATTTTTTTCCTCTTCAGCTCCAGTTGAGAGAAGACTTATTGCCTTTTCAGAATAGCAGCATATACTGAATATAGAAGCCATAAGTCTGGCTTCCTCTAAAATTCAAGTATTGGATATTCTACAAAATGAAGATCTAAACAACATGGATTTAAACATGGCAAGAGAAAGTAATTATGGAGGAAACTTCCTTAGGACCTCAGAAAATGATATGAACTGTCTTTTAGTGGCAAAAGAAAATGGAGTAAACACATTCATAAAAGCCAACAATGGAAGGCCAATTTCTAAAAATAATCCCCGGGAATTGAAAAACGAATTGATAATGAAGATAAAAAACTCCAAAAAGATCTCTAACAAGATACGGTCGATTACTAATGACAACGCAAGACATGGAAACAGCTACAGAAATATTAAACATTAAAGTTACAAGAGGTACCGGTATACTACCAAATCCAATGGATAAGTATCTATTAGCCCTCGTGCGCAAAAAATGACCGTTGAGCGACAAACAAACCAACGGAAACTCCACTAAAAGAGATTGCAGAGGAGCTGAGCGGTGAAAATGAAATCCCAATTTTAGAATTAAGAAAATTCAATAAGAAAAACCGTGAAATGTCTCCAGTTCTGGTATCTATTCTGGGAATAAAGATACCAAAAGAAATAAAACTGTTCTCTACTAACCATAGAATGGAGCTTTTCATAGACAAACCTCGCCAATGTGTGGCAAGTGTTTCAAATTCATTCACGACTTTAACAAATGCCCTTACGAAGTATTGTGTGTGCACTGTTGAGACAAAAAAACATGGAGAAATATGCTGAAACCAGATGAGATGCTCAAATTGTACAGGCTTACATAGAGGGGATTATAATGAATACCCAACCAGGGCAAAAGAAAAAGAAATTCTTAAATTTAAGGAAGAAAATAATTTGACACTAAGCAAAGATAGAAGGCGATTCGCAAACAAAAACACCTCATACGCAAAGAAAAGTTCCATGCCTACAGCTAGTCTAGACATAGAATCGATGCTAGGGATTTTTGATAAACTGGCCCTTAAACTCAAGTGAAAAAATCATAGAACAACTAAAATTTATAATACATAAATCTCTAGACTTTACTGTGAATAAAATCAATGAATCCGTCTTTACTAAAATTAATGAAACAATTTCAAAGTTGACGACACCAATCTCTCCTGAAAGAGAAAGAAAGAAAAAATCAAAGATAGTAAAAAATCCCAAATCTTCAAAGTCAGATCAGATGGATTGTCAGCCACATGAAACAGAGAGAGAGAGAGAGATCTCAGATTTCTCTGTTGGATAATTAGAGTTACCTACTTAATCCATTTAATTATAATTTCATATTGGAAGGGGGATTTCAAATAAAAAATTCTTATATCCGTTCTATATAAGTACTATAAATCTTTAATTTATTAATACATTTTCAAAATAAAAATTGTGCGATGGAATGCGAGGAGCGTTACCAACAAAATAGACATATTTAAGTTAAAACCTTTCATTTCTGCAGATTTATTAGTTATACAGGAAACTTTCCTTAGACCAAGAGACTTATTTAACCTAAAGATAAAAAATCATCTGTAGAAAAAGACATGGAGAAAGAAACGGAGGCGGCCTAGCGATTGCAGTGGCAGTATCATCATCATCATCAAAAGTAATTTATAAGAACATCTATAGCAGCAGTGGAACAGAAATATTGATCGTGAAAATCACTAATAGGAACGACACTATCAACATATTGAATACATATTCACCCAAAGGAAAAATTGAATATAATGAATATCAAGACATAATGCCTAATTTTAGGAGACTTTAATATCAAACATGATTTATGGGACGGGGAAATTAGCACTCATCAGAGACAAAAATTGGCCGACTGAATCAAAGAGCACAATCTCTGCATTCTGAATTCATCTACTTCGACACATTTTTCTCCTGCAGGAAAAGTTTCAGTTATAGATCTATCACTTTGTACTTCTAACTTATTTCCACAATGTC
This sequence comes from Latrodectus hesperus, assembly GCA_037975125.1. Taxonomy (NCBI): domain Eukaryota; kingdom Metazoa; phylum Arthropoda; class Arachnida; order Araneae; family Theridiidae; genus Latrodectus; species Latrodectus hesperus. The sequence goes on along the minus strand of CM075851.1, from coordinate 12,826,886 downwards.
ATATCACAATAGAAGATTCATTTTTCTGTGATAATTTCCCTATAGTCACTGACGTTCTTACCTTAGATCAAACTCCAGGAGTGTATAGGATACGCAGATGGAAAGAAATCATCAACCAAATAAACGAAGAGTTGAGTAGTGAAACCAACAGTTCATATGACAGTTTCCATAATATTACAGTTAAAGCCATAGAAGACAACAGCAGCTATGAGCAAAAAATACTTGAAAAGCAGTACCCTCCATGGTGGAATAATTTATGTAGTAAATTTTCATTCCTAAAAAAAGTTTATCTAAAAAAAAAAAAAAAAAAAAAAAAAAAAAGCCAGAAATACCTTAAAAATCAAAAATTGGATTTTGCACGAAACATTTTCTACAAAATTAAGATATATCATAAAATCCTCTAAAACCAAATATTAGGATGATGTTTGCAAGAAGCAGCAAGACCCGTACTTACTTTTCCGTATCCGTATATTTAACTCAATGTATCGTCGATACAGAGATATCTAATATTCTAACCTCTTTATAAATTTTAATAACCAAGAACTACATTCACCAAAATTTCAAAGTGAAGCTTTCGCAATACACTTCAATAACAAAATATACCATGAGCCAATACCAATCGACTACTCTGGACCAGAGAATATGAATTTAAATAAAAAATTTTACAATCAACGAGCTTAAATTAGCCATTAAGAAAACTAGAATATCCACAACAGGAGAAGACAAAATTTCTGCAAAAGTATTTAAATCCATAAATGAAGTAAACACACGCCAGATACTTCAAATAATTTTTAATGATATATTCGATCAATGCTCTATTCCTGACAGCTAGAAATCATCTATTATAATACCAATTCCAAAACTAAACAAACCACAATCCACATTAAATTCATACAGGCCTATATCTATAACCTCTGTTCCTGCTAAAATATTCGAAAGAATGCTATCCTATAGAATCACAAGTTTCCTAATTTCTAATCAAAAGATAGAAGACAGTCATCTAGGGTTCATACGTTTCCGAGACAGTTAAACTGCAATACAACTTTTCATTATGGTCATCAGGCAAAAGCCCCCCCCAAAAAAAATCATTACAGCAATATCATTAGATATAAAATCTGCATATGACTCCGTGTACATTGACGGATTAATATACAAATGCCTACAGTTGGGAATAACAGGAAAAACTGCATAATGGATTCATTTGTTTTCGAGTTTTTAATTTGTAGAGGCTGTTCTTTAAAGTTCTATATTCTTCGGAAATTTTTGTCGTTAATATTTTTGTCTACTCTTTTTTTAAAAAAAAATTCTTTTTTACTTCGACAGATAAACACTTTTTATTCAACTGCGACAAATAAAAATTCGTCAACGAAACTGGCCCCATCTCTCCTTCTCGAAAAACGAAACCTCATGAACTGAGGTGCTTAAAGGAAGTTAGCTACACAACAGAACTCAAACTTAAGTTTTTTCCCTCTTTTTTTGTTCTCACGTATAGGTTAGAGATGGCAAAAGCAGTTACTTTTGGATAACTAGCTATCAACGTTACGCTCCAAAGAAATAACATGTTCTAGAAAGCTTTATCAAATAACGGCTTTTTCGAAAAGTTATTCTAAGAAATCCGTTCCCTTTAGTCTTCTTGGAAATTCTATGGAGCGAAAGGAAGCTTTCGTGGGGTGACAAACCTGGTTTCTTGAGGAAATGAGGTGTAGGGTGAACTTTATTGACTGAGCATCGAAAATCACTTACTGAAAGAAATTTTAATGATTTTTGTTATATTCTTTAATCAATTTTTTAGGAATTTACTACTTTATTATACGGATGTTCAACATTTAAATCTAGACTGATTTTCATTTACTTATTTTTTAAAATAATTGCAATGGATTAAATTAGATTTATATTTTTTTTACTTTCAATTGATTTTTCTCAGTTAAAAACTCTTAAGTAATGGGTATTTACATAATTTGCTTCCCAATGATATTAACTGCTTATTAATATCGTTGATTATTACTTTAATGTATAAAATATACCTAAATTTGAATTTTTTTAAATCAAAAATAATTTAGTTTCTCACAAGATGAATATAATTTATTTCTCAATATAATTTCAATGGATGGAGTTTTCAGTGTAAACAAAAACAAACCTCAGTTGACCGGAAGCCATCTCAAATACTTCCGGTTTTCTCTCTTTCCATTGAAAATCAATGCAATCACAAAAATTTTTATTGAAATATTTTTAGGTATTTATTTCTGTTTTCGAAAATGTATTTATTTTATCCATTTAAATCATAATTTTTAATAAGAGTGCAATCAGGGGTGATCCCGTAAATTTAAATAATCCTGATGGTTTACCATATTTTGCGAGGAAACTCTCTAATCAATTGGCGATATTAGGATCAATTGTTGATGAATGTGTGATGTATCGTAACCCACATTCAAACTCTTGTAATTATTTATCTCAATTGTTAATCATTTTCTTCTCTAATAAATTTTTAATTTTATGCATTTATTCCAAAATTTCAGGAAATATATTTTGCGAGCGATTAAACTATAAATCATTTCAAATATTAAGCAAGGTATTATTTTATTCCTTTATTGTATTATAAATTTTATTAAAATTTTCTTGATCATGCTGGAATATATGAATTGATATCAATAATGAGTAGAACAAAATTGTTATATGTTTATTAATATTTTAAACAAAGCTTGGTTTTCATTGCAATTAAAATTTAAGTCTTATTTTTAAGAATTGATTTAATATATATCTAATTAAATTAAGGATTGTAAATCGGATTCCATTGGAGATTTGAACATCTTCTTACATCAAATAAATTTGCTGCAGCTCGCATATTGCAACCAAATGCTACGCAACAGCTATTACCTTTATTTGTTTTCTGCATTTCAAGAAAATTTATAGGATAATTACTTTTAAACTAATATTTCTCAAAAGCAATGGAAACTACAGAAATCAAGCACGATGATATAAGAAAATAATGGAATAGTAAGCAGGAAGTTTCGTGCCGGAAGTTTTCTAGATCTCCACGATAGTAGCTCCCTTTATTCTACGCTTTACAGAAACTTCCATCCATTATAAATTCTTACAAATTATAACTGATGTTTCTTTTACACTACTAAGGATTACTATTGAGTATATCACTTTTGCTCGAATAAATGTTAAAATATATCTTTCTGGAAAAAGTATTTCTCTAATTAGAGACACAATATAATTAAAAAGTTCAATTTTGATCGAAATTTTATTATCTTATCTACTTATAAATATAACCATGCAATTAATCAATATCCAAAGGGCATCATCCTTCATTGTTTATGGTAACATCAGTACCGAACCCAGTTTCCAAATAGTGAAATCATATTAATGATAATTTAACCAGCGATATACACTAAACTAACTTATACTTAATAATTAATTATATTTTATTATTTCATATAAATTTCTTTTTCAATATTCAACAAATAGAAAATAATATTTTCTTTAAAAATAAAGAATTTTATATGTAATAAGAAACGAAACCTTAAGAAGTTAGAACAAGTTCAATTAAGTGCTGCCCGGATTATCACTGGTTTAAGACATAGCTGTCCTTCTGATATTGTTCTTTTTGAGGCCGACTTGCAGCCGCTCCATACTAGAAGACAAGCTGGTCTTGTTAAATACTATAATAAACTCTCTAGTTATGGCCTCTGCAACAAGACCTCCATGTATCTTAACAGCTGGAGTAATCATCAAAGATTAAAGAAGGACAGCCCTTTCAGTCTGGCCGTCTCTCTTCAACTACCTAATAGTAATGTTGAACCCAACTCAATACAGTGCTGCTTGAATCCTGCAGAAGGACTCCCCAGGGTTTACTTTCACTTTAACTTAAGTACTCATGTTAATAAGAAAGACTACATCCCAGAACATCTTAGACAACTGATCTTGGAAAACCTAAGCCACATTCCTAACAATGCCATCAAAATCTTCACTGACGGTAGTTAAATTGATATTCTAGCAGGTAGTGGCATATATATTGAAACCCCTCACACCAATTTGACTCTTTCTCATCGTAATCCCAATCACTGCTCTGTCTTCAGAAGTGAATTGATTGCAATAGACCTGGGACTAGAAGCTATTCTTTCTGAAGAGGATTATGGTGACCTATGGATCTTGTCTGACAGCCGTAGTTCTCTCCACCATCTTAGTAATTGGCTTCTTGTAAGCGACAAGATCAGCAACTCAATCCTGCTTAAATTAAAACTCATTTCACTTAATTATGATGTTCACTTGCAATGGATACCTTCACATGTGAATCTCCACGGGAATGAAATGGCCGATAATCTTGCTAAGGAGGGTTGCAGGATTTCAAATACTCCCTCTTCCACACTTACTTTTCTGGAGTTATACTCCCGGGAAAAATCAAAAATCTCGGAGGAGTGGAAAACACCCCCCACCCATAATTGGTACAAGGGATCAAAACCGGGTTTGTCCCTTGACCTCCCGTGTGACAGACATACCCGGACTGTTCTCTCAAGACTTGCTAGCGGTCATATTAAGTGCCTCACTTTCAACGAGGGCAGGAAAACTTTCGTCACCTGCACTAAGTGCCAAAATCATCAGGCTTCTCCTGAGCATCTTTTGGATTGCATGGGTCTCTCTAGGGAGGATCTCTTTAGCAATCCTCTTTTAGTCTTCGACTTCTTTACAGTCAACGAACTCGTGGATCTAGTCTGACTCCGTCAGACATGGAGGATAAGCAACAACATATGTAATAAAGAATATTTAGCATCTACGAGAAATATTCGAATATAGGAATTTGCCTTTCTGATAAGTTATAATATTTTACTTCATATACATGTGTGTGTGATTTTACTGTTCTATATGCCTCAATTGTGTATTTATCTTAAATATTTTTACTAGATGAAATTACTCCTCACGGGGATTGGTTTGGTTTGTTTGTCGCTCAACGGTCATTTTTTGCACACGAGGGCTAATTAGACCGGGACTTACGGTTTAAAGTGGAATCCGAACCACTACAAACATCCATACCCAAGGTGGGATTCGAACCCACGAACTGTTGAACCGAAGGCAAGAGCGCTAACCATTCGGCTGCCAGCTCGGCTCTCCTCACGGGGAAGTAAAAATAAGAGAGCTATGTGGTATTAATAAAATGTGTGAATTTAAAATACTAACAATTAAATAGTATTTTTAAATAAAAATGTATGAAAATTGATTCTGTAAAATAGATAAACACATTACTACAGTAAATAATTCAGATGCAGTTTTTTTATCATTGACACAATACATAAATTTACAGTTTTTAAAATTATTTGCATATAAAAAAGTTTTTTATAAATGAAGAATTTTATCAACTAATAAATTTTTTAATTTGTATTGTTTGATCTACAAGTATCTTTTGGTATCATAAGAGCTCAAATAAATTAAATTAATAAGCAGAATTAACATTTTTACTTTCCATACTATAAAAACAGTTATTACTTGTTATTTTTTTATGATTGTTGAGGAATATATGTTATAAAACTCCATAGTTATTTACTTATTATGGTCCTTCAAATTGATGTAATTCTAATTCGTTTGAAATTTAATTGAAGAAAAGTTACTCTAATATGTAAATGTTTAAAGTAATGTTTTTAATAAATAGACTGCAAAGAGCTATGCAAGGGAGTAAAGTCGGGAAACTCTCAGGCACTCATCTTGAAAGACATGCATGCTTAAAATGATATAATATCATAGGTTATATATAGAGAAATAACATTAAGAATACAGAAAATAGTATCCTCATAAAGAAATAATATAGCTATAATTATATATCTATATAGAGAAATACTTTTAAAAATGTACTGGAAAGATAATTTGAAATGTGCTAGTAAAATGTATATAGCACAAATGTTTACTGTAAACTGTCCAGTTCACAATGACCTTAAGAGTTAACTATATGGCTATTGGAACAACAGCATTCTTCGGAGTGGAAGATTTTTGGTCTGTGGTATAACAACTTATGAAGAAAAGGGATGATTGAATGTAATTTGTCAGAGTAGGTACTAAAAGTTTTCAAGTTACTGTCTTTTGATACATAAAACCCAGTCTCTGTTTACGAAGAAGCTCTCTCATATAGAACACATTATAGATATTTAAAGAAATGCTATATAACGGCTTCAAGTTGTTGCACTTTATGATATAAATAGTCTGTATATTGTACTGAAAAAATTTAATAATTTAAAGCATATTTTTATGGTACAAGATTTGTAAAAATACTAATTCAATTGAAACGATTGTGTAAAAAGTATCTTAGTTTACTTTTAAGAAAATCTCAAAGTTCTTAGAAATCATTGTTAAATACATACACTTAAAATTTTAAAAATAAATTAATACTTATTTCGAGATAAAATTTATGAAAATTTGCTTCAGATCCAAACTGTATTTAACTAAGCAATTTTAAAACTCGGTTAAAATTCATTTATTTAAAACTTTTTGAAAAATACTGTTGTCTACATTTAAAAAATAAGTAAAATAATGCTTCTTATAAATACTATGGTGAAATATCTTCAATTCTTACTAAACCAACCTTTTCTTCAAATTTCTATAAAGAGCCTGAAGATAATTCAATATTACAAGCTGATACTTCAAAATGCTTTACGAAACTATGCAGTTTAATATCTGGTAATTTATTTTACAGTTATATAAAATTAAAAATGTTATGAGTAGAGCTAATTATATTTAAAGATTTATATTGAAATTAGATAGGAATAAAACTACAAAAAGATCTTTTTAGAACAATTTCTTTTCATCATAATTATAACTTAACCTGAAAGATAAATGATGAAAATTTAAAATTTGCAGCTGTAATACGTAGGATATTAGTTTTATTGTGATTTTATTTTAAAATATTAAATAAATATAACTACATTTACAATAGTTAATTTAATATAATTATACATTGCAACATTTATTATCATGATTCTTAGTAACTTAACAACAATAATTATTTTTATTTCAACACAAATTTTTTAAATGGCTTTCTACAAGAAATATGATGCAATTCTTTTATTCCAGTACATCAAATACATTTTTAGGACTGTAAAATTATTACATTAAATATATTATTTTAATATAATCAATTATATTATCATTTAAAATAAAATTTTATTTATATAAATTAATTTTGATAAATGATGATATTTTCTCAATAAATAAAAAAAATTATAAGTGACAAAAATTATTTTTACAATGTATAAATTCTTAAAGTAAATTTCAAATTTAATTATATATATATATATATTTTTAGTTTGATCCAAATTTTATTGAATGGTACGTTAGCTTCTTCTTTTAATCTTTTTAATTTATAAAAATTAACTCCCGAAATTTAAAATATTTCACTCTTGCTTTGATATGCGAGCATAATTTCAAATTTCTAAAAAAATGCATCAGCTTAATAAAAATTTCGCTAAAATTTATAAAAAAATACTAATAAATAACGGCTGAAGATAAATAAAATGCCTCCACAATATTAACAAAAAATGTATTTTTAAAAATTCCCATTTTTACAAATGTTTTAATCTTTTTTAAAATGAAATATATTTATTCATCCGCTTTTTAATTAACTTTTCTGCATCAACTTGAGGAACCGAAAAGTATACATTCTTATTTGCTACACAAGCGAAAGCTTGGAATGTGTTCCCGAGAATACTCGATGTCAATGTTAGAATCCAAAACAACGTAATAGCGACTTTAAAATTCCGTTGCGAAACAACGATAATGGCTTTAAAGTTAACGAAACAACGAGAACAGCTGTAATGTTCCGGAAGTTACAAAACAACGATAACGGCTTTAAAGTTACAAAACAACAAGAACAGCTTTAATGTTCCAGAAATTACAAAATAACGTATTGTAGAAATCTTCTACAATACCGTAACGACTTTGAGAAGTTACCAATACAGGAACGATTTCAGCAGTTACGGGGAAAAAAACGTTATCTTAATAACATAATTTTTGAAGAATGCGTTATTTATTAAACGGTTATTAGTTGATAATGGTTGTTAAATAACAGTTCCATTAAATAACGACCATCTCTAGTATAGGTGGAGGAGTACGACATAACAATTATTCCTTATCACATCTTACATCCGCTTGCCGCTTCATAGTTTAAGAATGAATCAAATTCTTAGAAGTTAAAAAAATTAAAGAATATCAGGTCCTAAAAAAATAAGTCAGAAACGAAAACTTGCAAAAAATATTTTTATAAATTTCAGTTTGTAAATGGGAATTAAAATTAGCATGGTAGGGATTAGCTACCACTTCGTGAAAATGAGCGTCTACTGTATCAAGATGGTTTGGTTTGTTTGTCGCTCAACGGTCATTTTTTGCACACGAGGGCTAATTAGACCGGGACTTACGGCTTAAAGTGGATTCCGAACCACTACAAACACCCATGCCCAAGGTGGGATTCGAACCCACGAACTGTTGAACCGAAGGCAAGAGCGCTAACCATTCGGCTGCCAGCTCGGCTGTATCAAGATGGCGTTCTTCAGAGAAATAGGATGGGGTTAATCCCATTTATATTATTGAATCGCAAGAGATGGAGATGACGATTCCGCGGGCATATTGTCGAGGTGGGTGCTTGGGAACTTTCAGGGTTTTCTCTCTTGTGGCACGTAAACCTAGGGCTCATTATTTATAAAAACCTCTTCTAGAAGGCAATTTACAGGGTAAATATTAAATTGCCTTACAATGACTTCAGGCTGTTAGACAATAAAGCATGTCAAAATATTTACAAATGAAGTGGAAGTAAAATTCATGAGTTATTTAACAAAAGTATGAGAGATAGTAATTTTTCTTCCGCCTCAAGACAATTATAAACATTGACTGCTCCGTGGTTAGAATGAGTGTTTATCATTATAGAAACTTATTTAATTTTCAAACATTTTTCATTTTTGGAAACAATTTGCTTATTAGTTTTACAAAATGAAAGTGTAATTGATTAATATATGAGAGACCACTGATAAATAAAATATACTATATTTTGTGATATAAATAAAATACATTCTTTTACACATATACAATATTACATTGTGGCTTTTGTACATTGTTAGAAAATACAATGGCGCCTCTTATTAAGATTTTAATAAAATATTTACAAAATTAATAATTTAAGGTGGGTTTTTAGTACTGAATTAAAAAATTTGATTTTTTAATAAATCTTGTTTGAAATTCCAGCCACATAATTATTTTGTCATTAAAATTTACAAGAACAATACTTTAATAATTTTTAATAAAAAAGTTGTTCTTACATTTCAATTTTTAACAATCCAATTAATGATTTTTTAAAAGACATTTATATAAACTTCAAATGGAGAATTTTTGAAACAAAAAATTGACAAATTGCTAATTATAAGTGAAACTTGAAACAGTGCTTAGTTATTGGATTGTTCCAGCTATTTGTTATCAGAAAAGTTTTTATTTAAAAATTGAATAATTAATAATTTAGTTGAATCACTTTGACATTATCATTGGATAAAAATCTGATATTAAAGCTTTAATTTAATAACAGTGGAAATTTAAAAATCTTGAATTACTTTTTAAGATAAAATTTTTGGATTAAAATATGTTCTAATAAAACTTTGAATATTCAGAAATCTGCCAAGGGAAATGTAGAATTCATATATTGATTTACATTCATCCTTAACAAAAATAAACATAACAAAAGAGTAATTATTTTATAAATACTCAAAACTTTAAAATCATTAACTTTTTACCTGAAAGTGTAATAATTTGTTCATTCAATACTGGATCATAAGAATAAAATGCCTCATCACTGGAATTTTCTCAGAAGCCTTCTGTTTTGGGTTATTTTCCATTAAATTCCTAATGCAAGTTATAATATAAGCTATTTACTCTAAGTAAAATATCAAGAGTCAGAAACCATACTGTAAGAAATATTAAATTTTTGTGTAATTTTTCCCAATTCTAACAATATTATGATCCCATTGTTTTATTGTAAAATATTTGAATGAAGAATAGAATTTTAATTTTTTGGATATAAATTCAACTGTTTTGTTCAGAATAAGTAGAATTATATTGGACTATTTTTTTTGTATATGTGTGTATACATATATATATAATTATTTGCACAGTAGTATAAATGTTAAACATACACAAAAAAAGTCCAATATAATTAGTTGAGCTTTAATAATTTTAATATTTACTGCATTTTACATTTTTTTTTTACTTTAACTGAATTGTTAAAATTCCTCTAATGAAAATGTATATTAAAAAGCAAATATTATAATTTATCGAAATAAGAGAACTGCCTCATAATTTATTTTGTGATTTAACATTACATCCTTAATCTGTGACAAAAGCACCAATTAAAGATATTCTTAACCTGAGCATAAAGAGACTATGAAAGGGAAGGTTGTTTAGGAAGGAAGGTCAATGACATTAAGCTATATATTCCAGCATAAAATCTTTTATATACTTGCAGTTTAAATAAATGCAGAGATAGTTATAAGCAATATTTGAAAAATAACACAAATTTTAAATCATAATTATGTTTGAGAAGATCAAAATTATAATCACTCATCATGATTTTAATACTACTTTCTTCAAAATAAATTTTTAAAACTGATAGCATACATTTTAATGATAAAAATTAAACTGAATTATTTCAATAAAACCATTAATAAATACTCAATTAATAATCTAGTTAGTTAATGAATAATGTAATATGTATTATTTATGTTTCCAATAGCAGGTGTTTATTAATGACTATTGAGAGAGAGAGAGAGATTTTTTAGGGAAATTGACTATGAAGAAATAAATTGAAATTTCTATGAACAATAGAATTTTCAGAAAATTATAAAAAAATTAACGAAAATAGAGTTGAGGAAACCAAAGATGCGAAAAATACTATGTTAGATTATATGTTAAAATATAGGACCTCTGCAAATCTAGAAAATCATGTGATTTAACAACAAACATATTATAAAACACTTGTCATAAATTTAATAACTTGAGCAGATATAATTTTTTTAGTTGCAAACATTGTCAAAAAATGCATGAAACCAGTATAAAAACAACTTAAATATAAATATTTTGCAAGGTTATATACAATTATATCATTTTAAAATTAAAAATGTTTAACATATATATATATATCAAGTTTTTGGAAATCATGATGCATTATTTTTAGCTAATTTAATAATTTTTAAAATAATTGTAATGCACATCCTAATTAAAAATCTTTTTTTTCATTTAAAAAAAATTACCATTTGATTTTTGAAGGTGAAAATATTTTATAAATCAGTTAAATACTTATAAGTCATTTAGCAATTTTAAAATGGAGCATTTTGGTCTTACAAAATATACTTTTTCATTTATTAAAAAAACACTTACTTTAATGAAATAGGTTTTCATGTATTTAGACATTGTTTTTCTCCTTGTTAAACAATAATATGGAAAAAACATTATAATTTTTATTCTTATAATGTTGATAGAACATTCTATATAAGGTATTCTGTTTTTCAATCAAAAAGATCCAAAATAGTTATATAAGCCAAAATATTGCAGATTAATGCATACATATATCACAAAAAGTTTTTCTTTTGAATTTGTAGTAGATTCTAATAATTATGATTGAAACAATTAAAAGAATTTAGTAACAAATTGAAATTTACTAAATTAAATTTTGTATCAGAATAATGAACTGTTAGCTTTAAGACTAATAAAACTTAACAACTCTATCTTCTTCAATCCTGAAATATAAAAAATATTATTTATTAAATTTAAGACCGCAGCATACAATTATTCATTATAAGAACATTGATAAAGTTTAAATTATTCTTTCACTTTAATAAGGAATTTTAAATACAAAATTTATTAACATTTTGCATAAATTAAATTAAAATTTAACTTTTAACACATTCTGCTGCAGATAAAAAGATTACATTTTAATAAAACTTCTTAAAATAACTAGAAATATAGAAAAATTAAGTAGCACAGTTGGAATGTTTACGAAAATAATTCATATTGTCTGGAAACAAGAAATGCTATTATAGATTATGGAAACTGCTTTCTTTTACAAAGAGAATTTAAAACATTTAAATTGAAAACTATCAAACAAATACAACAGACTTCAGTTGTAATGTTATGTCAGGAAATCAGTACATTAACTTCAATAACAGCTATACATTTTAAAATTTTTTTATGATAATAGTTTTAGAGATTATGAAATACATATAATGTAAATTTTTTTCTATTTATTTTCCTTTTTTACAATTTGTTTCATCATATTATATTTAAATCTTTATTTTTTAAGGAGATGAAATTGGAGTTTCTCTTATAGTGTATTACATAATGTATATCACAAGAAAAATATATTTCTTTGTTTTTTTATTATTTACAAAAGCAATTAATATATAAAGAGAAATGTATATAAGACAGTCCAAAACAATTACAATTAATAGAAAATGATTATGAATTGATATTATAAACTTGATGAATAGGTAAGATGACTTTTAGACATGAAATCTTGATAAAAGATAAAAATCTTTGATAATCTCATGCACAATCCAGTTTATCTTTCATTCATCATTCTGAAAAAATTTACAAGAAAATTGAAATTACAGAGTGGTATGCTGAATCATAATAAAAAAAAGAAATCATATTTCACAAATATAATACAATTTGTTAATTTTCTTTCTCGATTATATACAAAAATTAACTAAGATATTGTAAAAAGCAATTCAATATGTAAAAAAAAAATTATATCCAGAATAATTATTTTTAAGAGAATCAACTTCACATCAAAACCAGGGTGATAAAATGTATTAAAGACAGTCAATGTGTTTAGAGTTGAAAAAGATTTCATCTTAAAAAATGATATAATTAAATCAATATAAAAAATGATAAAGAATTCTTACTTTATTCTGAAAAATACATTAATCAGTCAGTCATTAGAAATAATTATAAAACTAACAAATAAAATTATAATTTGCTAAGCAACAAAATATGCTTTTATTACATTATTTTGTTTAAAGATGAATATTAAACTTTTTATAATAGCCTTTTCTATTAATATATATTATTATTCATGTAAAATCCTCAATTTTATACACAGAATGAAATACACCTTCTGATACATTTTTTAAACTTTTGGCTTAATAAGTAAACAATAATGCATTATATCTGACAATCAAGCAGATAAATTGAAAGATTCTGGAAATTATAATTTTTGCTAAGATTCCATTAATGGGAAATTATTCTGAAGTCAAACCAAATATCCCACCAATCTTGAAACTAATATTTTTTTTTTTACTCTTGCATAGTAATGTTTAAAATATCTTTAAAGCAAGAAAACACATGTTAATTAGATTAAATATAATGAAATACCTGCAATATTAATTAAATTAATTCTTCTTTTAGGAGGATTTCTGAGCAGCTCATAGTTGTAAAGGAAATATCTAAAAGTTTCAGTAGGTATTTCATTGGTTCCCAAAATTAAGAAAACCCACAAATATAGCGGTTACTCTTATAATAGTTAAGTATAAAATGTCATGAAAATAAAATCCTAAAATTTTTATGATGTCATAAAAATTAGTATAAGTATAAAATTAACAAATTGGATATGTTACTTTGCTATGAGCAAAGTAAATTTAATATAGAGTATGGTTTCCTGCAATTGCAATTAGGAGAAATCTGGCAATTGGTGAAAGAAGCAAATTGCTCAATTAAAGGCTTTTACATTAATCGTGATTTTTGTATCACATTTATCATTAAAATATATTTAATATCATAAATATAATATATATTATACTAATTTGTAAGTATTTTCAAAATATTTTGCATCAGTGCTTTTTAATATAATTTTATTATTTTGTTACTAACTGATAGAATACTCTCTCTATGTAGCATGAAAGCACTGAAATATTTATATAACTGAAAATTCAGCTTTAAAATAGTTAACACTTATCATAACTGTTTCCATTGCCCAAGAAGAAAAAAAAATCACTACATTTTTTAACATATTTATTTATCATAATTTTTAATAAGCAAAAATAATTACCTTATCATCCGGTAAAAATTGCCCGTTACTGTTACGTTCTCTATTGCTGCCTTTTTTACCTGGAAAGGTAAGAAAGTATTAATATTATATTACATTTCAAAAATAAGATTAAATTATCCTTGAAGAATCAATTATTAAATAACAATGAAACTTTGTAAAAATTGATTTTTTGTACATACAACACAGTTGAGAATATTAATGGTATACAATATAGTAAACACTTCTTAATGGTCTATAATCAGATTAATAAATTGAATAAATGCTTATTAAAATATTTTGGCAGTTATAATTAAATTAACCATAATATTTAAGTAAATCAATACCAAGTAATAATATAAAATATCTAAAATAAAACAAGTAAAATACTGTATACCATTTCAATGATAAATTTGGGTAGTTAGCAATAATTGCTTTATGGAAAACAATCTGATGACTCATCTGGGTTAATTTTAAAAATATTTCTTCAAACCTAACATTTAATTATCTAAAAAAGATAATTTTTACAATTGAGTTTCCTAAAGGAGTTTAAAATTTTATGATTTGATTATTAAAGTAAATTTACAAGATTTCTAGAACCATTTTATTTTTTGCATAAAAATAAATAGGAAATATTTTTCTGAAAAAAGCTGATATCAAATATACCTAAATATAATCAAGAAATGCTGGAATAATGAAATTGTTATATAAATTGGAAAAATAATATACTTAACAAACTAAACCCAAGAGTTTTTCTTCTTATTTACACATAAGTAAAAGCATTGCCAACTCTCATGTGTTCACAGACCATGGTCATCAACAGCAACATTCTAATAAAAGCAATGAAACAAATTCTACCTTATAACCTGAGTACAGGTTTGCTTATTACTTAGAGGTCATTTTTTTCACTTGAGAGCTAACATGACTAGAGCCCATAGTTTAAAATGTGTGTGTGGATTTTTAAACCAATACATACATTTATGCCAAGGTGGGATTTGAACCCATGAGCTGTTGACAGAAAGAAAAAGGCGCTAAAAACTCTACTCGATTTCAACTAGGTTTGTGTGGAGATGTTTCAATGAATTTTAACCATTTCCTTATTTGATCAAACTTCACCTTTTAATTTTTAGCTTTGACAACAAACAAAAAGCATATTGCTGATCCAGGTAAGGCATAGGATAAATGGGACTTAAAAAAAGAAACTTTTAAATATTAAAAAAAAACATTAAGAATTTGATTCTGTTTATTCTTAACAGATAATTTGTATTTATAAGATGATATTAATATCACATTTTCAAACATGAAGTTTTATTAAATATTATAAAAATTATCAAATTTAAAATACATTTAAATTTACACATTACGTTTAAATATAAGTAAATGAAGTAATTAACATAATCAAAAGTAAAATAAATGATATTTTTACATTTACTGCAAGTCAGGAAAATTTATTTAAAGAGAATTCTTCTACAAATTTTTTTAAAATAACTTAAAATTGAATGAGAACAAAGAACAATATATTAAACTTTATCAGCAGAATATTGTGTTATAAAATAATTATTTTATATGGATTTGTGCAATGCAATTATACGATTTAAGCAACCAACATCTTTTTAATAATTTATAGGTTTAATTTTTAATAACAATTTTACAAATATGAGGAGGTATAATAAATAGGTTATAACAATACAAAAAATTTAATTTTTCACATTATTTTGTTCTGCCAAACTCTGTATTAATGAATTAAAATTCTGTATTAATGAAATTATTCAATAAATTGAGATTTTGAAATGAAAAAATTGCAAAATTTATGTTAAATTTGCAAAGAATGCCCATGAAATTAAAAAATTTTTACTTAACAAATTACAATTTATAATGATATATATTCATATATAGCTAACTATTTACTATTCAAATAGACATTTTATAACTGTAAATAAGTAAGAACTATTATATTTCACATATAAAGATCATTAAAATATACCTTTCAAATATTCTCTATTTTTTAACCAATGTAACCAGTATTAATCAAATAGAGCATAAAAACATTCATTTTCATAAATAATTCATTAAAAAATACCAAATATTAAACAAGTTGTATAATTTATTAAATAATTCAACCAGGAAATGTTTAATTTTAGTAAAAGGAGTATATTATAAGCATGGAATGAGAAGATTATTCCAAAAAGTTATGCTTTCTAACATGCTAATAGCTTAGAAAATTCATTTCTTCTTTAATTATGACACTAGAGACAGAAAATTATAAAAAATATTCACAACTTGTAAAAAATTTCTTAAAATTATTAAACTTATTTCCGTTTCAATCATTTTCATAAAATGTCAGTAGTCGAGGGTAGAAATTTATTTGACTGGTAGTCTATCAGTTTAGATTTATAAACATAAAAATGGAAAAAGAATTTTGCATTTCAGTAATATTTGTAATATTTAAATTTCTTAAAAAATAAACTATTAAAAGTTATCTGCATCATTTTTTTAAGATGAAAATTAATGTCTTTTGAGATAGTAAAGTTAAATATTTGTTTGATTTGAAATATTAATTTGGAGCTAAAACAAATATATCAATACTTGTTTTAAAACATGATATAAATATTTGAAAATACATAACACACATTTTTTATACATTATATAAAATATTATTGATATTTTAATATAAATGTTTATCTATTATAATGTTTTATAATAAATAAAATATCACTAGTATTTTATAACAAATTATGATTTTCATGCTCAAGTATTAGAATATTGTAATACACACTTCATGAATGCACACAGAATGAAAGTATTGATATTCATTTTCTTTTTAACAATCAGTGCTTGATAAACATTCAATATATTTCAACTTATTGACGACATGACATGATTCATGTAAAGAATATTTTTTGAAGTGTAGAACTTGCCACCAGAAGTATAGTTATTTCTATGATATATGTATTTAAAAACATAAAAGTTGCTAATATTTAATGCAAATATTTTTTGTGTCTTAAATGCATATATTTTTTATTTTATTTAAATATTCATTACTAATGCACATTTGTTTCATTGCACAAAAATGATTGAAATGCTTCAGAACACATAGTTTGTATATGCATTTCCTACAAACATCTCTATGGCTTGGCATTGCACATAGGCACAGAAGAAGAATGAGCAAAGAGAGTTAGAGATGCATACTTGAACTTAAAAATGGAATGATTTTTTATTGATAACTAAATAGCACTCTTTATTAATCATATTTGAAATGAATCAAGTTTCTGTATCTTCTCTTCCTAGTTGTTCATAAAGATATAAAAAACATCTCCATCTTTATTTGGTGTTTTTATGATCATGTGGATAAAAGGAAAGCACAATGGGTACAAATAGAATTTGATTCCATAACTTTTTAAGTTATAAAATTTTTTTAATTTATTAGCTTCATTTGGGATTACATTTGTAAATGGCTTGAAACCCAGAAAAATATTTTTCCCAAAGTTAATCGCATTCTTGGATGTGAGGATATATTTTTGGTTGAAGTAGAAAAGTGACTTTCAGAAAATGACTAGTTAAAATTATTGATGAATAAATCGTTATACTAGTTAATAGCAATGTTGCTGAAGGTGATAAAAAACCTGAGACTGTTGTGACATATAAAGTATCTCACAAAGACGGGGTTAACTTTTTTGAAGTGCCATAACATACACTGAGCAACAATAAGTGACAGTTGTTGAGAGTATGATGTTTCAGTGATGGGGAAACTTAGTAGAAAAGAAGGAAAATAAATCAGGAAGGCAGATAAAGATCACAAGTTTTTTCATTTATTCAGAACTTTGCTGCTTAAAAATTGATGCACATAAATCAAAGGCATTAATTTGATTCATATATACATTATATATATATACATACACATATATATAAGTTCTAAGTTCTAATCTTACAATATTAAATCCTGTGAGTTAACCTGGAAATTTTGGAGAGTTAAACCAGAATATTTTTATAAATAAACTTGGTGGACATTGTGAGTATAATTTGATTCTCAGTTGACGGGTTATTGAAATTTTAATACAGCATACACAACTAATTTTGAAAGTACATGAATAGCTAATATACAGTGTCTGTACCACTTTTTAAGTATCTGTGGGCAGATGTCATTTTACCAATACCTACCATTAGGCTTATTGCCAAAATAATTACTACAAAAAGCAGAGCTGCAAATATTAAATTTTAATGCAGTTAAAGAAACGCTAGCTGTTGGTTAAAATAGCTATAAAGTATCTCGTTCTATTAATAGAACCTTTAATAAATACGAAACTAACAACATGCCAATAATTAGGCTTGCATAAAAATAGTAAGTTTAATTTTTTGATACTATGTTATAAATAATTACATAACATAAATTAAGTTTAAAATTTGAGAATAGATAAAATGAAGATATCCCAATTAAATAAGTCATTATTATTACTAACAAAAATAAGTAAATTATAATACCAATGACAATAACAGTTTTTAGCCAAAACTATCAGACACCAGGGTTTGATTTTCTGAATCTGTTGCTTTTAAAACACCTGGGATACGCCCCTTTGCCGAACTGGCATGTGTATACAGTAAGTTAATAATTTGACTATGAATATAGAAATACCAGATCGGCAAAGTAAAATTTTAAGTGTGTTAGTAATAAATGGTATAGTAGTATGCCGGTAAGGCATAGCAGAAAAAATAAAGTTGAAATTAATGCACAAGTATTTAAACAAATGATAAATATGGTGATAAGAAAATTTAAATAGAACTGTTTTAAACTAAATCTTAAAAGCACTGAAAATATAAATTTAAGTTTGTACAAGGGTAACAATATATCTTATTTATAAAAAATATTTCAGTAACTTTATCTAGTCTTATACTCATTCATTTTGAGATATTCGCGACTTAAACTTACTTCATAATTAAATATGCATTTTAATTATAGTTTCTAATCTAATATTAAATAATGCAATGAATGTATTTAAATTAACACTCTCTTTTTAAAAACAAAACAATAGATTCATCAAAGTAATAAACTTAATTTTACAGTGTAAAATCAATAATGTAAAAGTTATAATATTACAAATTTATGCTAAATTTTCTGTATCTTGGTTAATGTTTTTGGTAACATGAAACTATTACTTAAAATATATGTTTTAAAAAATAAAATATTCATATTATTACAGAAAAATTTTTTTAGGTATTCACATGATTTACATGTATTGAAAATTTAGCAGAAATAATATTTTTTAATCTATTATGAAAATAAATTTTATTTTAATGAATCATATTACTACTTTGTTATTTTGACAAACATATTTTATTTACTTTTTATTTCTGTTTTCAAAAGATCAGGAACTTAACATCTTCGTATATAAAAAGTGATAATTAAATGATGAACAGTACATAAAAGCCAGCTAATTGAAAGGCAAATACCATTCTCATTAATAACATTTAATTTAGTATTTAAGAATGCATGAAAAAAATGTTAGCCCTTTTCTAAATCAAAATTTCCCTGTAATAATTCTTTCATTTATTTAGCATATATCTCATATATTCAGTAATAAACCCAGAAAAATTATAATAAGGTATTGCATTTCATTACAAAATGCTCTATGTTGAATGATATATATATATATATATTGTAATTATAAAGTTTTGTGGGCGCTTGCATATTTTCTCATTGACCACTTCTTTAAGGGGGAAAAAAATGTCATCCCAGATCTGATTTTTTTTTTTTTTTTTTTTTTTGCATACAGCAATTTAGTGACTATAGCAACTGATCCATTTCCTTATTTTACATTAAATGTATCAAAAATTTTGGTATTAATCTTGCAATATTTTGCAATTTTTTAAGTGAAATAATTGATGGGTTATTTTTTTTTCTAAGTTTGTTATTTATACAACTGGATTTTATTAGTATAATTTCTTTATTTCTTCATATAAAGTTGTACTTCATATACTAATTCAAGTACAACTTATTTAGATGATAAAGGGAAGTCAAAAATGTTTTTCCAAAACTTTCATCAACTTCTCTTTATAATTTGGAAATTTGTTGATGTTTTATGACGTTAATATTCAAATATTGGACATAATATACTTTTAACTTTAAAAATGCTCTTTGACTTTAATGCTAGAATAGCTTAAATTGATTAACAAACACACCTGATTATTAATTTTATATTGATAACATTGTGTAAAATTAAATTCTTAAAATTATTTTTATTGATTTAGTTTTGAGCATGGACAAGACTTACAAATCATAACATCATATTTTTGCAAGCATTTTGTAATTAAATAAGATGTGTAAGTGATTAACCATTCTGATTTTAACCATTTTAAAAAGTGTTGTGTAACATTGCATGCTTGGAAAGCTATGTAAAATATTTCCATACTTTTTTATACCAAATAGTTTTGAAGCTGGCTACTTCAAAGCTTTGGAAACCGGAGGAATCTAAATCTGGTTCACATCATTTTTGTTTAATGGTTTCAACAATATTTATCTCCAGTACTGGAAATTCAAGATTAATAGATATTCTACATTATTCATATTATATTAATTGACTACATACACGTGCATTTTATTTGGTGGTATATCTTATTTTACATACATTGGGATCAATTTAATAAATCATAAGCTTTTTAATAAAAGATGTTGGAAATAAATGAACAAAGATTCCTATAAATTCAATCTAATATTTTTTATGTGCATAGAAATAATAGTAATTATATGACTTACATTATAAAATTTATACATCTGTTATTTTATTTTGCATAGGTATTACACAGTTCCAGATGTGAAATGTAAATTAGTCAATTAGCAGTTATGGCTAGAATTCATACGGTATTAATGTTGTTATTGTTGTATATCACTGATGTCTCGCAATGCTAAATAAGGTTTACGAAATTTTTTACCATAAAAAGAAGACAATTTAACACTTGAATTGGCATGTCAAAAGATCAGTTTAGGAAATACCCAGACAGAAGTAGCTTGATGGTCAGCATAATTTAAATAGGCTGGGAAAACCTAAGAATGGGACATAGATCTCAAGTGTCAACAGATAAGCCTGGTGATATCTGACTGATCTCACAACACTTGTGTGATAACGCATATCCAAGGTAATTTTCATCACTGATGAACAGGTAGGATGTGCCAAGAGACATTAACAGCTATTTTAGCTTTTAAGAATAGCTCCAAGTGAATCAGTGACTCTGGTATGTCTAACGGTCCACCAGTACAATAAAGTATATCGCCTTAGAGTTGTCAGAATTTTAGCGATTGAAATGAAAAAAGTTAAATAGAAAGTAGCTGCTGTAGGAACCAATGCTTTAAAAAAAAGCAACTCTTTCTCTCTCATTATTTTATAAATTATTTACTATTTAATTGTTAAAGAATTGCAGTTTTCTCATTTTTATAGAAGTTAGGACCACAATCTCAAATCATTTTTGATAGATTGCAGTTGTAAGATGTGCATATACAATAAATATGAATAATCACCAAAGAAATACTTTAAAATTTTCAGGATTTTAAAAAAAAATACTGCAAGTTTTAAATATTTTACACAAGATGAAATAGACACCCAACATTTTAGCTTAAGGAATTAAAACGAAAAAAAATGCAAAATTATAAAGTTGTTTTCATTGCACAATTAAAAACAGGCAAGCTGATAATTTTAAAAAGTAGATTAACTGGTGTTCTCTTTTCTATATCTAAATAATTAGTTTTATAAAAAATAAATTTTAAATTTTTTTCAGTTACAGTAAAAAGATTTATTTCACAAATTAGAGAATGGAAATTTACATTAAAATATTATAAGTATCAAGTAAATTTTGATATAAATTTTTTAAAAATTAACCCTACAATTTTAAGAAATAATTTTTTTAAGTGAATTGTCATTCAACTTTTATACATACCTTAAAAAATATAGTTGAAAATTAAATAATGCTAGCAGGTATAATTTTAAATACTAAATATTGTTCCTAATTTAATTTATAAAATATTTGAAGGAAATAATGCAACAAAATTTAACAACAGGATCTGTTTCTGAATTAACCATGATGAATTTCGAAGATCCTTTTTACATTTTATTCAATTTAAATAATCCTTTATTAATCTTTATAAGTCTATGCTGATTTTTCAGTGGTCATCATAAGCAAAATCAAAGAAATGGAAATTAGGTTCAATTAGGTCAAGAGTGTGATTGACTTTATATATATGCAGAAGATATCTTATGATGGCTTAGTAAGATGAAATTTATGTATTTTTTAGCTTTAAAAATTTTATCCAATTTATTAACTCTTTCAATATTTAAACTTCTATATCTATTCATCAATCAATTATAGTATGAGAAATTGAAACATAAATTTTTATACTGTGAGTTAATTTAATTACTCATTTGGAAAGCTAATTATTATATAAATAAATTAAATTCAACAGTACCTTTCTTTTGCTCTTATTTTCCACAAAAAACAATAAATTTTCATAATTATTTTTTATTTTAATATTCTAATGATAAACAGTCAATATATTTCACCATACTTAAAAATAATGACATGTAGAAGTAAAATACTAAATTATGATTTTGTATTTGTAGATTTATGTAGATATTTGAAGATTTGTAGATGTGAATGTAGATTTGACTAAATTATGGCTGAATTAAAATTTCTGTCAAACACATAAAGTTGAACACAATGCATGCATGTATTCGCAGAAAATTTCTAACATGTCAAACTTTACAATAGAGTTAATAATAAATAACAAAATGTAAATAAATAGTATTTCGTTTACTTCTCCATTTTAGAGCTTTTCCTAAATTCACTTGATTTTAATATACTCTATAAATATATTTTTTAAACTTATAAAATTATTAAAAAAATGTTATGGATTCTGGTGAGATGAAATGAATCTGCATTATAGAGACATTTTATTAGTTATAAAAGTTCATACAATATTTTCTTTAAAGTGTTCATATTTAATGTTTGTTTAGCAAATGCAATAGTTTACAATTAAAAATTAATCAAATAGTTTTATATTCTTACAAAACAAAAAATTGCTCGAATAAAATTCCTAAACACTTGAATTTGCTATCTTCAACTCATTCTCCATGATAAAACGTATCTAAAAGAAAAATTGGTTTGGTTTCTTTATTCCTTAATGTTTTTCCCCTAACAAAACTTAAAGGGAAGACTCAGAGAAATTGCTGAAAGATGGTCACAGAGCTTTAAAAAGGAATTCAAACATTTAAATTTATTAAGTGACAAAAGCAAACAGTTACAAAGATATTAGAAAATAAAACTAAGATATTATTGTTGAGAACAAGTTTTAATATTCATAAAAAGTCACAAAGATTTTATGTCAAAAATATTTTTTTTAATGAAAAAGAAAAAGTTTATTCTAAAGTATTTTTACAGATATTTTTGTCCTCTTATAGTTTTATTTAAGCCTAAACAAGTGTGACTATAGATAAGAAAAGCTATCCAAAGATTACTCTAAAATTATAAGGATGTGAAAATGTCCCAATTTTTAAATTATTTAACTGGATTAATGAACTGGATTTCAACATCTTTATCTTTATGTATCGAAAAGGAAAAATGTGAAAATGCAGTTATTTTTATTACATAAATAAAAAGAGATTAGATAATTTTTAAAAAATGGGTTTGCAATCATTCCTCTATCTAAATAAAAAGTTCTATGAAAATTAAATTTTACATTTTTTCAATAGAAATATAAACATTTATTTGGCAAATTAGAGAATTGAATTTTATATTAAAATAATATATGTATCTAATAAATTTAAATTTTCAAAAATTAACCATATAACCAAAGAATACTCATTTTTAAAGTGAGTTGTCATTCAATTTTCATAAATATTTAAAAAAATTATACCTGAAAATTAAATAATCATTGTAGGTGTAGTTTTAAATATTAAAAATTGTAAACAAACTCAATAATTTTATAATATTTGAAATAATAGTAATTTATAAAACTGAAATATTGTTGAAAACAAAAATGTCTCCTTACTAATTATTTAGAAAGTGAGAAGAAAGAAGGTTTTATTTATTCCCAATTGTTACATTTTTGAAATAAAAATAAATAGTAAACAAATGAGTAGCATACTTGAAAATCTTCTGATTTGTTTTTTTTTCACACTATTTGGTGTTGATATGCTTCCATTCAAATTAACTAGCTTTGTCGAATTATCAAGATCCTAAAAAAAAAGCAAATTTAATTACTCACAAGAAGTAAAATCTACTTTTTCTTTTCAATTTTTTAAAATCTAATTTTAGCAATTATAAGGAGCAATATTAAGATGAAAAATAATTATTTTAGTAAATAAAAAATTTAAATAAATCATTTTAAAAACTACACAGTACATTTTTAGTACCTGCATTAAAATAAACATAAAAGCCAAAAATATTATAAAGAAACGTATGTGTTGATTCTGGAATTCCATGGTTTATTTAGGGAAAAATCTACTGAAATTGTCTACTTTAAATTTAAAACAATTATTCTGGGAATTTGTATGCTTAAAAATCCCAGTTATATTTAAATAAAAATGTTTTATTTTTCAAAAGAATTTATCAAGTTAAGCTGTTACACAATTGAGCTAAAATGTTCTTAAAGGAAAATATCAGTGTCACAGAAATGAAAAATACTTTAGACTTTAAATTTCTTTCTCAAAAATTGAAAAAATTAATTCACATGAAAAAGTATTTTTTATACTATTGTATTTTTTTATATTATTGATGTCTTGTTCATAATAATAAATATTTTACCCCATATTCTTCTTTAATCAATTCATCTTTTTCGTTGTTGCTCTTTCTCTTTTTTCCTGTGTGAAAATAGCAATAAAACAAACTTTAATTGCAATGATATATGATGTTGATTAACGAACTATAAAAACTCATTCATTTACTTAATGATAAACTTTTATTTTAACATTGCAAAATTAAATTATTAATCTTGCAATATTTTGCAATTTTTTAAGTGAAATAATTGATGGGTTATTTTTTTTCTAAGTTTGTTATTTATACAACTGGATTTTATTAGTATAATTTCTTTATTTCTTCATATAAAGTTGTACTTCATATACTAATTCAAGTACAACTTATTTAGATGATAAAGGGAAGTCAAAAATGTTTTTCCAAAACTTTCATCAACTTCTCTTTATAATTTGGAAATTTGTTGATGTTTTATGACGTTAATATTCAAATATTGGACATAATATACTTTTAACTTTAAAAATGCTCTTTGACTTTAATGCTAGAATAGCTTAAATTGATTAACAAACACACCTGATTATTAATTTTATATTGATAACATTGTGTAAAATTAAATTCTTAAAATTATTTTTATTGATTTAGTTTTGAGCATGGACAAGACTTACAAATCATAACATCATATTTTTGCAAGCATTTTGTAATTAAATAAGATGTGTAAGTGATTAACCATTCTGATTTTAACCATTTTAAAAAGTGTTGTGTAACATTGCATGCTTGGAAAGCTATGTAAAATATTTCCATACTTTTTTATACCAAATAGTTTTGAAGCTGGCTACTTCAAAGCTTTGGAAACCGGAGGAATCTAAATCTGGTTCACATCATTTTTGTTTAATGGTTTCAACAATATTTATCTCCAGTACTGGAAATTCAAGATTAATAGATATTCTACATTATTCATATTATATTAATTGACTACATACACGTGCATTTTATTTGGTGGTATATCTTATTTTACATACATTGGGATCAATTTAATAAATCATAAGCTTTTTAATAAAAGATGTTGGAAATAAATGAACAAAGATTCCTATAAATTCAATCTAATATTTTTTATGTGCATAGAAATAATAGTAATTATATGACTTACATTATAAAATTTATACATCTGTTATTTTATTTTGCATAGGTATTACACAGTTCCAGATGTGAAATGTAAATTAGTCAATTAGCAGTTATGGCTAGAATTCATACGGTATTAATGTTGTTATTGTTGTATATCACTGATGTCTCGCAATGCTAAATAAGGTTTACGAAATTTTTTACCATAAAAAGAAGACAATTTAACACTTGAATTGGCATGTCAAAAGATCAGTTTAGGAAATACCCAGACAGAAGTAGCTTGATGGTCAGCATAATTTAAATAGGCTGGGAAAACCTAAGAATGGGACATAGATCTCAAGTGTCAACAGATAAGCCTGGTGATATCTGACTGATCTCACAACACTTGTGTGATAACGCATATCCAAGGTAATTTTCATCACTGATGAACAGGTAGGATGTGCCAAGAGACATTAACAGCTATTTTAGCTTTTAAGAATAGCTCCAAGTGAATCAGTGACTCTGGTATGTCTAACGGTCCACCAGTACAATAAAGTATATCGCCTTAGAGTTGTCAGAATTTTAGCGATTGAAATGAAAAAAGTTAAATAGAAAGTAGCTGCTGTAGGAACCAATGCTTTAAAAAAAGCAACTCTTTCTCTCTCATTATTTTATAAATTATTTACTATTTAATTGTTAAAGAATTGCAGTTTTCTCATTTTTATAGAAGTTAGGACCACAATCTCAAATCATTTTTGATAGATTGCAGTTGTAAGATGTGCATATACAATAAATATGAATAATCACCAAAGAAATACTTTAAAATTTTCAGGATTTTAAAAAAAAATACTGCAAGTTTTAAATATTTTACACAAGATGAAATAGACACCCAACATTTTAGCTTAAGGAATTAAAACGAAAAAAATGCAAAATTATAAAGTTGTTTTCATTGCACAATTAAAAACAGGCAAGCTGATAATTTTAAAAAGTAGATTAACTGGTGTTCTCTTTTCTATATCTAAATAATTAGTTTTATAAAAAATAAATTTTAAATTTTTTTCAGTTACAGTAAAAAGATTTATTTCACAAATTAGAGAATGGAAATTTACATTAAAATATTATAAGTATCAAGTAAATTTTGATATAAATTTTTTAAAAATTAACCCTACAATTTTAAGAAATAATTTTTTTAAGTGAATTGTCATTCAACTTTTATACATACCTTAAAAAATATAGTTGAAAATTAAATAATGCTAGCAGGTATAATTTTAAATACTAAATATTGTTCCTAATTTAATTTATAAAATATTTGAAGGAAATAATGCAACAAAATTTAACAACAGGATCTGTTTCTGAATTAACCATGATGAATTTCGAAGATCCTTTTTACATTTTATTCAATTTAAATAATCCTTTATTAATCTTTATAAGTCTATGCTGATTTTTCAGTGGTCATCATAAGCAAAATCAAAGAAATGGAAATTAGGTTCAATTAGGTCAAGAGTGTGATTGACTTTATATATATGCAGAAGATATCTTATGATGGCTTAGTAAGATGAAATTTATGTATTTTTTAGCTTTAAAAATTTTATCCAATTTATTAACTCTTTCAATATTTAAACTTCTATATCTATTCATCAATCAATTATAGTATGAGAAATTGAAACATAAATTTTTATACTGTGAGTTAATTTAATTACTCATTTGGAAAGCTAATTATTATATAAATAAATTAAATTCAACAGTACCTTTCTTTTGCTCTTATTTTCCACAAAAAACAATAAATTTTCATAATTATTTTTTATTTTAATATTCTAATGATAAACAGTCAATATATTTCACCATACTTAAAAATAATGACATGTAGAAGTAAAATACTAAATTATGATTTTGTATTTGTAGATTTATGTAGATATTTGAAGATTTGTAGATGTGAATGTAGATTTGACTAAATTATGGCTGAATTAAAATTTCTGTCAAACACATAAAGTTGAACACAATGCATGCATGTATTCGCAGAAAATTTCTAACATGTCAAACTTTACAATAGAGTTAATAATAAATAACAAAATGTAAATAAATAGTATTTCGTTTACTTCTCCATTTTAGAGCTTTTCCTAAATTCACTTGATTTTAATATACTCTATAAATATATTTTTTAAACTTATAAAATTATTAAAAAAATGTTATGGATTCTGGTGAGATGAAATGAATCTGCATTATAGAGACATTTTATTAGTTATAAAAGTTCATACAATATTTTCTTTAAAGTGTTCATATTTAATGTTTGTTTAGCAAATGCAATAGTTTACAATTAAAAATTAATCAAATAGTTTTATATTCTTACAAAACAAAAAATTGCTCGAATAAAATTCCTAAACACTTGAATTTGCTATCTTCAACTCATTCTCCATGATAAAACGTATCTAAAAGAAAAATTGGTTTGGTTTCTTTATTCCTTAATGTTTTTCCCTAACAAAACTTAAAGGGAAGACTCAGAGAAATTGCTGAAAGATGGTCACAGAGCTTTAAAAAGGAATTCAAACATTTAAATTTATTAAGTGACAAAAGCAAACAGTTACAAAGATATTAGAAAATAAAACTAAGATATTATTGTTGAGAACAAGTTTTAATATTCATAAAAAGTCACAAAGATTTTATGTCAAAAATATTTTTTTTAATGAAAAAGAAAAAGTTTATTCTAAAGTATTTTTACAGATATTTTTGTCCTCTTATAGTTTTATTTAAGCCTAAACAAGTGTGACTATAGATAAGAAAAGCTATCCAAAGATTACTCTAAAATTATAAGGATGTGAAAATGTCCCAATTTTTAAATTATTTAACTGGATTAATGAACTGGATTTCAACATCTTTATCTTTATGTATCGAAAAGGAAAAATGTGAAAATGCAGTTATTTTTATTACATAAATAAAAAGAGATTAGATAATTTTTAAAAAATGGGTTTGCAATCATTCCTCTATCTAAATAAAAAGTTCTATGAAAATTAAATTTTACATTTTTTCAATAGAAATATAAACATTTATTTGGCAAATTAGAGAATTGAATTTTATATTAAAATAATATATGTATCTAATAAATTTAAATTTTCAAAAATTAACCATATAACCAAAGAATACTCATTTTTAAAGTGAGTTGTCATTCAATTTTCATAAATATTTAAAAAAATTATACCTGAAAATTAAATAATCATTGTAGGTGTAGTTTTAAATATTAAAAATTGTAAACAAACTCAATAATTTTATAATATTTGAAATAATAGTAATTTATAAAACTGAAATATTGTTGAAAACAAAAATGTCTCCTTACTAATTATTTAGAAAGTGAGAAGAAAGAAGGTTTTATTTATTCCCAATTGTTACATTTTTGAAATAAAAATAAATAGTAAACAAATGAGTAGCATACTTGAAAATCTTCTGATTTGTTTTTTTTTCACACTATTTGGTGTTGATATGCTTCCATTCAAATTAACTAGCTTTGTCGAATTATCAAGATCCTAAAAAAAAAAGCAAATTTAATTACTCACAAGAAGTAAAATCTACTTTTTCTTTTCAATTTTTTAAAATCTAATTTTAGCAATTATAAGGAGCAATATTAAGATGAAAAATAATTATTTTAGTAAATAAAAAATTTAAATAAATCATTTTAAAAACTACACAGTACATTTTTAGTACCTGCATTAAAATAAACATAAAAGCCAAAAATATTATAAAGAAACGTATGTGTTGATTCTGGAATTCCATGGTTTATTTAGGGAAAAATCTACTGAAATTGTCTACTTTAAATTTAAAACAATTATTCTGGGAATTTGTATGCTTAAAAATCCCAGTTATATTTAAATAAAAATGTTTTATTTTTCAAAAGAATTTATCAAGTTAAGCTGTTACACAATTGAGCTAAAATGTTCTTAAAGGAAAATATCAGTGTCACAGAAATGAAAAATACTTTAGACTTTAAATTTCTTTCTCAAAAATTGAAAAAATTAATTCACATGAAAAAGTATTTTTTATACTATTGTATTTTTTTATATTATTGATGTCTTGTTCATAATAATAAATATTTTACCCCATATTCTTCTTTAATCAATTCATCTTTTTCGTTGTTGCTCTTTCTCTTTTTTCCTGTGTGAAAATAGCAATAAAACAAACTTTAATTGCAATGATATATGATGTTGATTAACGAACTATAAAAACTCATTCATTTACTTAATGATAAACTTTTATTTTAACATTGCAAAATTAAATTATTAATCTTGCAATATTTTGCAATTTTTTAAGTGAAATAATTGATGGGTTATTTTTTTTCTAAGTTTGTTATTTATACAACTGGATTTTATTAGTATAATTTCTTTATTTCTTCATATAAAGTTGTACTTCATATACTAATTCAAGTACAACTTATTTAGATGATAAAGGGAAGTCAAAAATGTTTTTCCAAAACTTTCATCAACTTCTCTTTATAATTTGGAAATTTGTTGATGTTTTATGACGTTAATATTCAAATATTGGACATAATATACTTTTAACTTTAAAAATGCTCTTTGACTTTAATGCTAGAATAGCTTAAATTGATTAACAAACACACCTGATTATTAATTTTATATTGATAACATTGTGTAAAATTAAATTCTTAAAATTATTTTTATTGATTTAGTTTTGAGCATGGACAAGACTTACAAATCATAACATCATATTTTTGCAAGCATTTTGTAATTAAATAAGATGTGTAAGTGATTAACCATTCTGATTTTAACCATTTTAAAAAGTGTTGTGTAACATTGCATGCTTGGAAAGCTATGTAAAATATTTCCATACTTTTTTATACCAAATAGTTTTGAAGCTGGCTACTTCAAAGCTTTGGAAACCGGAGGAATCTAAATCTGGTTCACATCATTTTTGTTTAATGGTTTCAACAATATTTATCTCCAGTACTGGAAATTCAAGATTAATAGATATTCTACATTATTCATATTATATTAATTGACTACATACACGTGCATTTTATTTGGTGGTATATCTTATTTTACATACATTGGGATCAATTTAATAAATCATAAGCTTTTTAATAAAAGATGTTGGAAATAAATGAACAAAGATTCCTATAAATTCAATCTAATATTTTTTATGTGCATAGAAATAATAGTAATTATATGACTTACATTATAAAATTTATACATCTGTTATTTTATTTTGCATAGGTATTACACAGTTCCAGATGTGAAATGTAAATTAGTCAATTAGCAGTTATGGCTAGAATTCATACGGTATTAATGTTGTTATTGTTGTATATCACTGATGTCTCGCAATGCTAAATAAGGTTTACGAAATTTTTTACCATAAAAAGAAGACAATTTAACACTTGAATTGGCATGTCAAAAGATCAGTTTAGGAAATACCCAGACAGAAGTAGCTTGATGGTCAGCATAATTTAAATAGGCTGGGAAAACCTAAGAATGGGACATAGATCTCAAGTGTCAACAGATAAGCCTGGTGATATCTGACTGATCTCACAACACTTGTGTGATAACGCATATCCAAGGTAATTTTCATCACTGATGAACAGGTAGGATGTGCCAAGAGACATTAACAGCTATTTTAGCTTTTAAGAATAGCTCCAAGTGAATCAGTGACTCTGGTATGTCTAACGGTCCACCAGTACAATAAAGTATATCGCCTTAGAGTTGTCAGAATTTTAGCGATTGAAATGAAAAAAGTTAAATAGAAAGTAGCTGCTGTAGGAACCAATGCTTTAAAAAAAAGCAACTCTTTCTCTCTCATTATTTTATAAATTATTTACTATTTAATTGTTAAAGAATTGCAGTTTTCTCATTTTTATAGAAGTTAGGACCACAATCTCAAATCATTTTTGATAGATTGCAGTTGTAAGATGTGCATATACAATAAATATGAATAATCACCAAAGAAATACTTTAAAATTTTCAGGATTTTTAAAAAAAATACTGCAAGTTTTAAATATTTTACACAAGATGAAATAGACACCCAACATTTTAGCTTAAGGAATTAAAACGAAAAAAAATGCAAAATTATAAAGTTGTTTTCATTGCACAATTAAAAACAGGCAAGCTGATAATTTTAAAAAGTAGATTAACTGGTGTTCTCTTTTCTATATCTAAATAATTAGTTTTATAAAAAATAAATTTTAAATTTTTTTCAGTTACAGTAAAAAGATTTATTTCACAAATTAGAGAATGGAAATTTACATTAAAATATTATAAGTATCAAGTAAATTTTGATATAAATTTTTTTAAAAATTAACCCTACAATTTTAAGAAATAATTTTTTTAAGTGAATTGTCATTCAACTTTTATACATACCTTAAAAAATATAGTTGAAAATTAAATAATGCTAGCAGGTATAATTTTAAATACTAAATATTGTTCCTAATTTAATTTATAAAATATTTGAAGGAAATAATGCAACAAAATTTAACAACAGGATCTGTTTCTGAATTAACCATGATGAATTTCGAAGATCCTTTTTACATTTTATTCAATTTAAATAATCCTTTATTAATCTTTATAAGTCTATGCTGATTTTTCAGTGGTCATCATAAGCAAAATCAAAGAAATGGAAATTAGGTTCAATTAGGTCAAGAGTGTGATTGACTTTATATATATGCAGAAGATATCTTATGATGGCTTAGTAAGATGAAATTTATGTATTTTTTAGCTTTAAAAATTTTATCCAATTTATTAACTCTTTCAATATTTAAACTTCTATATCTATTCATCAATCAATTATAGTATGAGAAATTGAAACATAAATTTTTATACTGTGAGTTAATTTAATTACTCATTTGGAAAGCTAATTATTATATAAATAAATTAAATTCAACAGTACCTTTCTTTTGCTCTTATTTTCCACAAAAAACAATAAATTTTCATAATTATTTTTTATTTTAATATTCTAATGATAAACAGTCAATATATTTCACCATACTTAAAAATAATGACATGTAGAAGTAAAATACTAAATTATGATTTTGTATTTGTAGATTTATGTAGATATTTGAAGATTTGTAGATGTGAATGTAGATTTGACTAAATTATGGCTGAATTAAAATTTCTGTCAAACACATAAAGTTGAACACAATGCATGCATGTATTCGCAGAAAATTTCTAACATGTCAAACTTTACAATAGAGTTAATAATAAATAACAAAATGTAAATAAATAGTATTTCGTTTACTTCTCCATTTTAGAGCTTTTCCTAAATTCACTTGATTTTAATATACTCTATAAATATATTTTTTAAACTTATAAAATTATTAAAAAAATGTTATGGATTCTGGTGAGATGAAATGAATCTGCATTATAGAGACATTTTATTAGTTATAAAAGTTCATACAATATTTTCTTTAAAGTGTTCATATTTAATGTTTGTTTAGCAAATGCAATAGTTTACAATTAAAAATTAATCAAATAGTTTTATATTCTTACAAAACAAAAAATTGCTCGAATAAAATTCCTAAACACTTGAATTTGCTATCTTCAACTCATTCTCCATGATAAAACGTATCTAAAAGAAAAATTGGTTTGGTTTCTTTATTCCTTAATGTTTTTCCCCTAACAAAACTTAAAGGGAAGACTCAGAGAAATTGCTGAAAGATGGTCACAGAGCTTTAAAAAGGAATTCAAACATTTAAATTTATTAAGTGACAAAAGCAAACAGTTACAAAGATATTAGAAAATAAAACTAAGATATTATTGTTGAGAACAAGTTTTAATATTCATAAAAAGTCACAAAGATTTTATGTCAAAAATATTTTTTTTAATGAAAAAGAAAAAGTTTATTCTAAAGTATTTTTACAGATATTTTTGTCCTCTTATAGTTTTATTTAAGCCTAAACAAGTGTGACTATAGATAAGAAAAGCTATCCAAAGATTACTCTAAAATTATAAGGATGTGAAAATGTCCCAATTTTTAAATTATTTAACTGGATTAATGAACTGGATTTCAACATCTTTATCTTTATGTATCGAAAAGGAAAAATGTGAAAATGCAGTTATTTTTATTACATAAATAAAAAGAGATTAGATAATTTTTAAAAAATGGGTTTGCAATCATTCCTCTATCTAAATAAAAAGTTCTATGAAAATTAAATTTTACATTTTTTCAATAGAAATATAAACATTTATTTGGCAAATTAGAGAATTGAATTTTATATTAAAATAATATATGTATCTAATAAATTTAAATTTTCAAAAATTAACCATATAACCAAAGAATACTCATTTTTAAAGTGAGTTGTCATTCAAATTTTCATAAATATTTAAAAAAATTATACCTGAAAATTAAATAATCATTGTAGGTGTAGTTTTAAATATTAAAAATTGTAAACAAACTCAATAATTTTATAATATTTGAAATAATAGTAATTTATAAAACTGAAATATTGTTGAAAACAAAAATGTCTCCTTACTAATTATTTAGAAAGTGAGAAGAAAGAAGGTTTTATTTATTCCCAATTGTTACATTTTTGAAATAAAAATAAATAGTAAACAAATGAGTAGCATACTTGAAAATCTTCTGATTTGTTTTTTTTCACACTATTTGGTGTTGATATGCTTCCATTCAAATTAACTAGCTTTGTCGAATTATCAAGATCCTAAAAAAAAGCAAATTTAATTACTCACAAGAAGTAAAATCTACTTTTTCTTTTCAATTTTTTAAAATCTAATTTTAGCAATTATAAGGAGCAATATTAAGATGAAAAATAATTATTTTAGTAAATAAAAAATTTAAATAAATCATTTTAAAAACTACACAGTACATTTTTAGTACCTGCATTAAAATAAACATAAAAGCCAAAAATATTATAAAGAAACGTATGTGTTGATTCTGGAATTCCATGGTTTATTTAGGGAAAAATCTACTGAAATTGTCTACTTTAAATTTAAAACAATTATTCTGGGAATTTGTATGCTTAAAAATCCCAGTTATATTTAAATAAAAATGTTTTATTTTTCAAAAGAATTTATCAAGTTAAGCTGTTACACAATTGAGCTAAAATGTTCTTAAAGGAAAATATCAGTGTCACAGAAATGAAAAATACTTTAGACTTTAAATTTCTTTCTCAAAAATTGAAAAAATTAATTCACATGAAAAAGTATTTTTTATACTATTGTATTTTTTTATATTATTGATGTCTTGTTCATAATAATAAATATTTTACCCCATATTCTTCTTTAATCAATTCATCTTTTTCGTTGTTGCTCTTTCTCTTTTTTCCTGTGTGAAAATAGCAATAAAACAAACTTTAATTGCAATGATATATGATGTTGATTAACGAACTATAAAAACTCATTCATTTACTTAATGATAAACTTTTATTTTAACATTGCAAAATTAAATTTCAACTAAATCAATAGAGTACATTACCTTATTTTTTTGGCCGTGGTAGCCTAGTTGTTAGGGTATCGGTCTTCCATCCGGAAGGACGGGGTTCGATTCCCAATGCCGCCAAAAGACCCACCGAGTACATGCGATATACGTGCTCGTTAAATCTGTGAAATCGAAAGTCCTGTGGTCGGTCGTTGAGCAGTTACCATGGGTGCAATGGTCTGGAGAAATTTACTCCCCCTTCAGATCAATGCCAAAATTGAGGGAGTAGATCCTCTGGTGCTGCCATCTATCAGAGGATTTGAAGAGCAAAAGTCGTACTTTCACCTTCATGGTGCTCTGATTAAACGAAAGACGCTCCCAATTGACTTAAATTCGTATTGCCAAGACATAGCGAGCTTGGCTTGTCCAAGTGTCATAAGTAACAACAACAATAACAACCTTATTTTTTTTATTAATAAAACATTGTTTCTTAGGATTGTTTCATGATCTGTAGGATTTGCCTTCACCATACCTTTTTTATGGGTAGTTAAGAGTTATTTTACTCATAAAAGTTAGTTTATGCTGCCCTTCTCATGCATACTTCAAATTTCAGGATTTTGATTTTTCAAAAGAATTTGGAGAAATACTTATAGAATAGGTGAGACATTTGTATCAGTAATATTTTAGGATAATTTTGCAAATGGAAGACTTAAGCAATTTGTTTGTGTACAACAAGATTTCATGACTTTTTCAACTGCGTAACTAACACCTTGTTGATGAGTAGGGGACGATGCTGTAGGCCTGGCTTCTGGGTAAGATAAATTTTGTTTTATTTTTACTGCAGTAATTTCCTTTTATAATATCTGTGTTGGGCATGATCTGGATGAAAAGGTATGTTCACCACAGCAATTAACACACTTTTCTTATAATGACAGGAACTACTGTCATCCCCAACTGAACAAGATCAAACACTGCAATTTAGATAACCAATACTAATAGATCGAGGTAATGTAGGAGTTGCAAACATGAGTAAGAGTTGCTAATTTTTTATAACTGTGCCCTATCTCTTAGTTATAATGGGCTTACACATAATACTTTTGGTCAAGAAGAATATTTATAATTATGAGGTACCCAAATCACAGGGGTACATCAGGATTATTACACCATGTTACTTAAAAAATGAAAACACAAAGGGGAGCAACCGGCTGCAAAAGAGAGAAGTTGCACACTTGTTTTAAAGAGACTGAAGTTAATACCATACTTGAAAAATCAGATAATGTGTAGTGCAAGAACTGTATAAAAAGGCTGAAAAGAAAGGATGCTTTTCTGTTCATGGTCATTGAGAAATGTTGTTAGTGGTAACTTGACCCCTTGAGGTTCCTAATAAGTGATGATGCATGGTTCCATCCCATTGAGAAAGTTAATTTCTGAAACAATTGGTATTGATTGACAGAAAATCCCCACACAATCTATAAAATATCCGTTGCATCATGATGAGATGGGATTTGGTGTGCTATTTCCATTTCACATATTATGGAGCCATTTACTGAAATGACAATGAATGGTGATGTGTATTTGGGTATCCTTGAAGAGTTTCATTCAATTTTGACAGAAGAACAGCATGAATTGTGTTATTTTTAGCAGAACAGTTCAACATGGCACACATCAACTGAATCATTGTCTCATGTGACTCAGATTTTTGCATGGGATAGAATGACCAGAAAAGGTTTGTGTTCTCATTCATTAGACTTGTCCACTAGTGACTTATTTGTGGATTGTTAAAGGAAAAAGTATACCAAAGAAATCCACATACAATTGAAGAACTCAAGACTAAGACCTAGGATGTCATCAATAGCATTATAACACAACTGACGACTGAAAATGGCATATATAAATGAATTTTCTGATGCATGCTCACATTAGTATAGAAATGTAAGGAGGACACTTTCAGCAAAGGTGAATGGAAGTAATCATATTTAACAATTATATTTCATTTCATGTATTAACTTTACGTGACATATTCTGTATTAGGAAAAGAATATCAAATGTACAATTATAAACATAAATGACTATAAAATATATTTTTTTACATCAGCTAATAACATTTATTTTAATGAAGATATTTCCTTAAAATTTCAACATACTAGGATGTTCTTCATGAGAACTTGGACTTTTCAAAATCTTCTTGGATTCTTCAAAGGATTCCTAATTAAATAAAACAAAATATTCAGGTAAGTTAAGAATTGTTTATTACCAAATCAATGAAAAAAACAATTTATAAATAATAAAAGAACTGAATACAAACTCATAAGATAATTATATTTCATAAAAATAACTTATTTGGAAGCAAACAGAAATAAAACTACAACATTTTAACTGATAAAATAAGAAATTTCAAGTTCAGATGAGAATTTTATTTCATTTACTGATAATATTTATTATAGAGTTGCAAACAAATTAAAAAGAAAATTGAGATTTTCTTCAGCGAAAAATGTTGTTGTCAATAAGATACATAAATATTCAATTATTTTTTACTTGCCTGGTAGTATTTTCATTGAAATATAAAATGAAGGGAGATACAGATGTAATTATAACATCATAAATTCGCTTTTGAAATTAAGGAACAAGTCTGAATTTTGTCATATATTATGCTTGGCCTTTTAGTGTTTAGTGATTTCGGTATTGTAAAATGCAATGGGAAAAATATTTTCAAGTTCATTTATTGAAGAAAACGAGTAGTTACAGTTTATGGCTGCAAGCAAGCAAACTTATTGATCCAGATTTGAAAGCTTTAACATGCACATTTAATGGTATCCAATAGTTGCAGGTAGATATTTGTTGATCCTATTTTTGCATTCATGTTAGGAACAAAAATAGTCTGATTTAACTTTTCTTTCATTTGTTTTTTTATGTTTAAGTGTACTGGCATGAATCAAAACTTGAGAAAATCACATATTTACCACACTAAATTACTTACAAAATCTCAGCAGAAAGCAGATTTATCGTTTTTACATGCTTGACACCAATCTTAAATAAAATCACTATTTTTGTCCTTATGATCAGAAGAAAGCCAACTGTCTGAAAATTTTGTAATTTGAGGGATTTTAGTCCTGTGTGTGTGGGCACATATAAATCCTTAAAACTCTACACACAAAATTACAAAAAAGTTTCAAAACAATAAAATTAATGAGCTGCTTTCAAATTCTTGAGAAAATAATTCAAGAATTTCAAGATTATGACTTAAAATTAAGGAATTTTCAAGAAAAAATTTCTTTCCAGGAAACTCAGGACAACCAAGCCTGCATAAACTATATGTCCACACATTTTTTTTAAAGTTTTGACCACAAAATATAATTAGTTCTACTTTTGAGATGGAGTTTTATTTTATTGTTACCTCATTTGAAGTATTTCTTTTAGAAAAGTCAGATAGAAACTAAAATAGTAAATGATGGATTATTATATTATTATGAAGATATATTATGTAAGGTTTTTAACCATTATTACTGAATATCATTTTTTATACTGAGAATGTAAGAATAAGTTAAACAAAGAGAATGTTTTAAGTCTTTCCTTATTATTTTACTTAATACACAGGGTATGGAGTTCAGACTCTATATATAACAGCAGTAACAGTTAAAAACATAAGAAACATTACGTATTACAGAAATCTAATTATTTTTTATATGAAGCAATATCAGAAGGAATTACTTAAGAGTTAACAGTAGCAAGAAAGAGGTAAAAACTCTTTACTACAATTCATAAAGATCTGACATTATAAGTTTTTTGATAAATGATTTAAAATTTTATCCAACTTTTATTTCAAAAGCAATAAAATTTTTGAAAATATTTACAGGTGCAGTTAAATCAAGACTTGTACACATAGTCCTTTCATTCGAGATTTTCTTCTTTCAATTTTAAACTACTAGATTCTTTTTCAATTTTTAACAATTTTCAATGAGAAATGACTTTAAAATTTTATTTTATTATTTACAACAAAACTGACTATAGTGACTATATTCAAAACTGACTTAATCCTATAGTGAATTTTTATGTATTTGTCTAATAATTATTAAAATTATGCAAACAAAATTTTACCTTTCTTTTTCGCTTCAAATTCATTTTCTTTTCTTCACTGTTCATCTCCTTACTTTTACCTTAAAATATTAACCATATGTTAAGAGTAAACTTATGACATTTATGTTGCTAAATAATACATTTTATAAATAAATGTCTTTAATAAATAATAATTAGCAAGTAATTAAAAACTACATAGCTAATTTCTGACAATATGACAAAGATTTTCAGGTACTATTCCCTTATTCTAGCTGTTTTATTCTCATCGTATAATTTAAAATTAACATCTCATTTTAGCACTTCATGTATTGATTAGCTGATTATTTCACATAAATAGCCTGATTCTTTTTCAGAGATCAAAAATTTATCAGCTTTTTATATTTAGCTCTAGTCTTAGAGCTAAAAATAAAAAGCTGATAAATTTGTATATTCCTTTCTGCATTTTAAATCTAATAAAAAATAAATCAAACAAATCATATATATATATATACATATATATATATATATATACATATATATATATATATATATATATATATATATATATATATATATATATATATATATATATATATATATATATATATATATATATATACATATAAACAATAAATAAATCAAACATAACATTATAAATCAAGTTTAATTTATTATGTGTATAAACATTATACACATAATAAATTAAACATGAAATAAGTTTTTCTTCAAGTTTGTAGTAGTTCCCTGACAAGCTGTTCAGAGAGAGCCATATAATTTTATCTATAAAGCTTTTTCCAGTATTCTACAGCATTTAATAAATAGATGTATCAACATGTGTAAATCTATTTCAATACTGTTTAAAAGAATCTTTACAAACACTCTTTAAATGAAATAACCAAAAAATAATGATAGTAAAAATTCATGCACTGTTTAAGTTTTATAAAAAAAATAGCAAAAGAAGCTTATAATTTCTTTTTATAATCCAACTTGTGTTGTAGAAGAATAAGAATTTTAAGGCTAAAAAAATTTTACTAATACATTAAAGTGAGATAAAATACCCAAGCATAAATTTAAAAGAAAGCTACTTTCTTGCAACCAAAATAATATTAAAATATTTTTATTCCTAGACTGATTAAAAGATTCATTTTTCACTCCAAGCTGAAAAAATTTCATTCATGTTTTGTATTTCATTCTCAATAGTTTTTTCCTTATGATAAAAAAACCTGTATACTATCAATATATCATTTAGTTTGTAAAATTTTTCCACACATTAGCATACATAGAAATCAATCTTCAACTAGAAAATTAAGTTAATTTAAATTTCAAGTTGCTAGAATGAAACACAGTTTGTCTTCAGTTCAACTAAAAAGTATCTCAATTATTTCATTGAAATACTAAATTTAAAGCTTTGAAAATTATGCAGTTTATGAATCTTCCCACTTACTTCAAAATCCATATCTATTATGAAAACTCATTTTCTTTACAGAAAAAGCTTTTCTAATCCACACATGGTTTAATTTGATTGTCGCTTAATGGTCATTTTTACCCACAAGGACTAATTTGACCAGGACTTACAGTTTAAAGTGAATTCCAAACCAATACATACTTCCATGACCAAAGTGGGATTTGGACCCATGAATTGTTGAAACATAGGCAAGAGAGCTAACAGTTTGACTATTAGTTCGGTAGTCAATACTATTGAGTAAATATTGAATAAAGTTCATTACCCAACAAATATTAAGTGCATTTTCATTTCTTTTATTTATATGTATATTTTTTGTGGTTGAGAAATTTTCTCTTACAGAACCTAAATATGCTGTAATCAATTTATTTTCTCCTCATCAAAAACTTTAACAATATAATTTAATATTTTAACTCTTTTTTATGTGTATTTCCTTTAAATGAAATATTTAATAAAAAATTCAATTCATTTGCACACTAAAGATTTTATCATCTTTTAGCCGCACTATAAGTCATTATGCATGTTGCACACATTTTCCCCATCTTAAGTTAAGACAAAGTTAATTCATTATTAGCTAATCTCTGTATAAGCTTGATAATTTTTAAAAGTAAAGCAAAAGTAAGAATGTTTTCTTTCAAAAATTCAGGGACAGTTGCTTTATGTTTAGTGGTTTAGTAATAAAAAAGTTTTCAAATATCTAACAATGATGTTATAACCAGTCAAATCGTAGTACTCAAGTTGTGTGATAAGATAGATAAATAATACTCTGAACCTATGTTAAATTTCAGATAAAAACATGTCTTTAACAGTCTCTTTAACTAAATTGTCCCCATAAGTTGAAAAGAAATTCTAAACTTAAAAATTTCTCTTAAAACAAAATTTGAATTCAAATTTCATCTTTAAAAATTTTCAAGATGAAAATCTATCCTCAGGACAGAAAAGTGGCACCTGTTTACATTAATAGACATTTTGAGAATAATTCTTCAGTTAACTTATTACAAAATTCCAAAAAAGAATGTCTTTAAATTTTTAACATTTTAATTACTATTATAATTGGATATCAAAAGCATTAAATTATAAACTTTAATTAATGCCAAAGTGAAAATTTACTGTCAGAAATATTTAATTAATAAAAATATATTCTCAGGACAAAGAGTAATAACTTACTAGGAGATATTTCATCAAAATCTGAATTCATATTCTTTAAATATGATTTAAAGTTTTTCGTTGAACTCTTCTGTTCTGGTGTTGAAGTACTAATCTTTTTCTAAAAATTAAATAAAATATTAGTTTTAGCTTTATAATTTTAATAATTAAATTTAGCAGTTTTAGCTTTATAATTTTAATTCGTCAATTTTTTCAATTTCTCCAGCAATCTAGCATTTACTTTTCAAATTTATATATTCTTTCAAACATTTCTTATGATCTTCTGATCTTGTTAATCAACTGCTTTTTATATATATA
>CM075851.1:12634528-12784174 GCA_037975125.1 Latrodectus hesperus | reverse complement strand
TTATATATATATATATATATATATATATATATATATATATATATATATATATATATATATATATATATATATATATATATATATATATATATATATATATATATATATATATGATCATGATCAAAATAATGGAAACACCTTGGGTATACAAATGATTATTAATTAGTATGATGTAGGAACAATTCTAACATGAAATCATATAATACAGCAAGTCCTTGAGTAGGAATTGATTAATATAAATCCTACATATTGATTACAGGAATATGTACAACTCTTCAGAGCAATATTGCGAAAGATCCTGGAAAGAGGCAAATGGAGGATATCGAATCAATATTCATTCTAAATTAAACCATAATTGTTCATTTATATTGATGTCTGCTGACTATCAAAGACTAGACAGGTGAAACTACATCCTTGCGTTCGTCAAATCAGGATTAAGCAACTCCCGCTGTATGGATGGGAGTACTATAATAATTGGAAACTCTCTCTTCTACAGAAAACAAAAGTTTTCTTCATAGGCTGGTTCTCGTCACTTAAAATTTCTCTATACTTCTTCCCAGTAATCTATCGTTTCAGACTTACGACATGTTTGACCTATATTATGTCAAATCGTTCGTCATGTTTAATGCTTAGAAACAGACAATCACGATTACATGTTTGTGCATTTTTCTAAACTGATACCTGTCTTGTTATAGAGACAATAAAAAAGACGATTCGTCAACCACATTAATTTATTCTACATATTTATACATCATGTGCTGTCAATATTACACCACTATTGGTGACGTTTGGCATTAATATCTGTATCAAATAATTTAACAATAGATGCGCTGCCGTAAATGTTTTGCTTATGAAAGTGACTTATAACTTCAATATTAACTTTAAGAAATGCAGATGCGATGGAGGTCTGCAGTCAAATTTACTGTAACTCTTACCCATATTCGTTACGATTTATATCAGTACTTTTCGTTTAGCTTCTCTTTCTAAACATTAATTCGCTTTGCATTTTCTTTTGTCCCACTGTATGTATATTGTCAAGAATTTAGACGCGGTACCCTCAGGAACATCAAAATGTTACTTTCTCAATTTCGTCGAGTTTCTGCAATTTGGACTCTCATAATCTGAGAGGTATGAGGTTTATGCTTTTGAAAAAAATGCTAAATTTATAGTTTCAAAAAGCAAACACATAATACTAGATTATATCTTTTTTAATTTTTGAAAAATCTATGTTATATTTTTTGAAACCTTGTAATATTTTTGAATGATTTAGTTTTCATTGAGACTGTCCGGCAGTACTAGACAATTTTAATTGCAACAAAATTATTAGTAATTATTACATTAATTGGATTAGTAATGCAAGTAATAATTATTGTCTATTCTAACTGATATATTATATTATATGGTAATTCTCTTATTTAGAGCATTTAAAACAATCTTTTTTATTCACAAATGTTTCCACCAATTTCATATTCCTCTGTATGTATATATATATATATATATATATATATATATATATATATATATATATATATATATATATATATATATATATATATAATAATGGGTAAAAGTACATCGGGATTTTTATCCTGGTGGGGTCACCCTAGGGGAGAAAGTTATTCTATTATGCCTAACTAATAGAGTTAGGTATCCTGGGCTATGTCAGTCTTCCCCCTATGATGCCCAAAGTATTTTGCCCAATTGAAGCTGATTTTAGTTTGTATAGATTTTAGAGAGAACGAGATCCTCAAGTATCTTCCATTGTCCTTAAACTTTTTGTATTTTTTTGGATTTTTGGAGATTGTCTATGCTTGACAAATATTAATTACAAAAAAGCACCGTCAGTAATTATTAAATTGATTAGATTAGTAACTGTTGTGGTGATATTCGGAAATTTTAAAAAAATTCTGAGGAAACCCAGATTCGTTTTTTAAATATTGAATGACAGAGATACATTCAAAACAAAAACAAAATAATACTTAATAATTTATTTTTGGTAACTAAATGACAAGAGAAATTCATATTTACATTAAAACATTCTCGATTAAATAATTGAAATTCTAACATTATTATTTGTTTTATGAGACGATTAGATATTAAT
The DNA here is from genome assembly GCA_037975125.1 of Latrodectus hesperus. Taxonomy (NCBI): domain Eukaryota; kingdom Metazoa; phylum Arthropoda; class Arachnida; order Araneae; family Theridiidae; genus Latrodectus; species Latrodectus hesperus. The sequence continues at coordinate 12,782,073 of CM075851.1, read as the reverse complement.
ATATCATAACTGAGTTTGACCAGACGGACAAGGAACTAGAAATAAGACTCATTCATTTTAGAAGTAATAGTATGGTGTCTCCTATCGTCAATGGCATTACCGACTCAGGATCTTGATTGGCTTGCTCATTGCTCATGAGCTTTCCTCCCTTTCTCTCCTCAGACTTTATCGTCTCTTATACTCATCTATTTGTCAGACATATGCAGCTCCATTCAGGAAAGTCGAGGCAGGGCTCCTACTGGACAGGGCAGTTATACTCCATTTATAATTAAAATCTATTTAGCTTCTTATTATGCTCAATGAGGACCCAGTCCTCAATTGCGGACTCCTTTTCAATGTCGGGCTTCTCTGTGGCTTCTATGTGTCATCTGTGTGTCCTCTCTTTTCTTAGATTCCGTTTTTAATTCTTCATAATTCTTGTCTTAGCTCCTCCTCTTTACACCCTTGGTTTTCCAAAGCTCCATTGTACCTCTTATACTTCTATGGGATAGGTCAGAAATCTCTCCCCCTCAATCCCAACTGGTCATATTTACATATAAAACATATCATAAAAATATATTTTTCCTTGCAATTTTCTCCAGATCACTCTTCCATTCCGAAAGGAAAAATTTATTCTTTTATTGTACTTGTCTCATTGTACCAATTTTTATTACATCCTTTCCTTTTTGTAACATCTTAGTTTGAAAGGAAAAGAGGAAACTCTTAAATTTAAAGTGCAATAAAAATACACACATCTATTTTCTCAGGGTTTGTGTGTGTGTGTGGTTATGTCATTTTACACTACGACAGTAACAAAAACATATATATGTGGGTGCATAAATTCTCAGTAAAATTAAAAAGTATTATTTGAGAATTCTTTATGAGAAAAATGTAGAAGAAAGTTGAGTCAAGAAAATGTTGGTATTCATTATTTATTGAAATACAGCAAATTCATCATAGTTATTTTTATGATTTTTTCTTGTAGACTGAATTATTCAAATTTTTTTAAAATTAAAAGAATTATTTAAAGGGTAGGTGACATTCAAAGTATCATTAGATTTTTCTGCATGAGCCTTACGTACATTCCTAGAACAAATGATGGCCCGCTGGAAGAACAGAATTTTTAAGATCGAAAAATTAGGTTTGATCCTAGCCACTGTTCAACAACGAGAGAACAACTTTCTGCTCACTGCTTTAAACGTTTTCAAAGTTTCCTTCTGACCTCATGAATCCAACTTATTATCCGTAGAAAGTCCCATTAGAAAACAACTTACCATGCGGACATCAAGAGTCAATTATAATAGATTTAGGCGTTTTATTGTCGAAATTATACGTTGTCAAGGCCTGCATTTGAAAACAATCTATTGTAAATAATACTTGATGTTACTGTTACTTATGAAACTTGGACAAGCCATGTTCTCTATAATGAGTAGCCAATGCAAAATAGATGGAGTGAATCCTCTGATGGGGCCATCTCTTGGAAGATTTTACAGCAAAGTCTTACTTTCACCTTCGTGGTGCTCTGCTTGAACGAAAGATGCAACCTATTGACTTATATTCGCATAATATTTGAATGACATTAGCATGTCTAAATAGATAAGGAATTAAAATATATAGCACATGTCATAAAATAGAAAATTGTACAGTTTTATAACATATCTCTGATAATTATTCAATTTTTATTTACCTTAAAAAATAATATTTATTTCAATTGTTTACTTAAGAGCGAAAGGCAGTAATATAAAACAACAATGAGTAATATGAAAGTTATGACTCTTATTGAATCTATGAAGATTATAGGGCCTTCAATGTCTTAGAGATTACATATTGTTAAAATTTTGTTTCATAAATCCCTGGATTTGACTACATTGGTTAAAACACCTGTTCAAGAACCAAAAGAAAATATTGAAATCTTTAAGAACAATGCCATTCTCCTATTTGTTTACAGAAAGTTACAATGAGACTAAATAAATATTTTATGAAAAATGCCTTGATATTAAAAACAGAAACTTTCGTATAGTAGCAGTATATAAAAAAACGAGCGTTGTATGCTTTATATATGCCTTCAGATTCATAGCAATTTGAAGTATGAAAATTGTGTTTAAATTTTTACTTACAGTATTTTAAACTTATAAACATAAGCATAAGCTTGAAAAGGTTACCACAAACTTTTGAGAGTTTTATGTACATGCTTTGCTTTAGTATAGAATATTTAATATTTCATTAATACACAAAAAATTATTATGTTACAAAACTTTTTTAAAATAACAAAATTTAATTAACTTTTCTTCAATTATAATAAAGTTTCGCAAATGACAAAAATTAATCTACTCTATAAAGATATACTAGTAAAAGTGTCAAGGAATGTAGAACATGGTGAATATAAAAGTAATATGTGTTTTTATTCTATTTCAAGCTGAAGTAATCTTATTGATACTGAAAGTTGATAAATATTAAAAGTGTGAAAAATATTATTATTGACACAGAAATTGATAAGAAATCAAATCCGCTTTGATTTCAAAATATTGAAATCTTAAAAAAAGTTACCAAGCAAATATCGTAAAAAAATAAAATAAAAAATTAAAACTAAAAAATAAAACAAAATAAACAGATAAAACTTTATAATAATACTTGTTTAAGTTTATACTTTTAAATAGTTTGTTTGAAAGCCAGAAATAGATAAAGAATATTTACTAGCTAAGTAGTTCTCTTTTACTTAAATTTTATCGCTTTGTCGATTATTAATATGAATTCTAAGCTATTTTACACATTTCACTTGTCCCAATAATAATTCTCATGTGCATCTTTTTTAAGAAACAACCCTTACGAAATAAATTTTACACATATTTCCGATCAAATTATTAAATCAAATTTTTCTAAAATTGATATGTGATAAACTTTGATTATTACAGCATTTAAGTCATATACTGAAATAGATTGTATTTAAACGGCATATCACAGGGTAAAAATGAAAACAATTTTCCAAGAAATATTACTACAATCTTCTTAAAATCTAATTATAAGAAAAATGAATTGAGTTTTCTGAAATCTATTGATACAGGATGATTTGTGAATCAAACAACATAACTACATATTTCAAATATTCATAAGTCAATATAATATGAATACTTCATAATAGTAAAACCCATGACAAATACTTTTAATATTGTTATGATAAATACTTAATTGAAATGAGAATCAACATGAATATGAGCATGGGATCTTTTAACAATCGATTCTAAATTGTTATGACAAAATTTCGGTAATCGTGTTTCGACAAATAATTTTTCAGTTGAAAAAATTAAAACGTCCACATTCTTTAAGACATTTAATAAATAAATATTCCGAAAAGAAATTATTTAATTATATTTTAATGAAAAGAGAAATTAATTTTAAATAAATCAAACATAGTTTTTGAATATATTTAAAAACTAACTACTCATCCAAAATTATTAATTTTTACTTTTTCAGTTTGCTTTCATTAAACTTATAGCTATTATAAGTACATATAATTATCACATGATTATAATACATCAAACTGAAATCAGAGCTCATTAGTGTTACGTGCTCTTATATACACCACATAAAAACTATATTTTTTTACAAATTTAAAAACATCGTGATGTGATTCAAGCTTAAATTGCTTAGAATTATGGTATATGTAAAAATAAAGAAATTTTTCAAAGGATTTTAAGAACATATATATAATAATTTTGCACAGGTGCCGTATAATCCATTATTCCAAATTCTGAATTTTTTTGGCGATGAAGAAATGTTGCCAAGAAGACGAATTGTAACGTGCGCGATGACGTAAATACTAGGGCTACCAAAATAGAATTTTCTGCATATTTCTTATAGGTCTCCATATGTATAACATTGTAAAAACGAGGTTGCCAGATACTTAAGAAAATCCGCCAAAAAAACACCAATCTCTGAATTTACAATCATGGATTATACGGACTTGTGCCGATATTTCTATTAAGAGAAAAATAGACTTCTCTCTAACCGCGTACACAAAAATTCTTAGTATTTTATGTAAAATTTTCAATTTCAATATTTCGTTACTTTACTTCTTAAAATAGAGGAAAAATCCATATAAATATCTTATGCATAACTGGAATATTTCCATACGAAATTCAATACCTTTTGCTTTATTTGAAATATTTACATCTTTCTGCAGTCTGAATTGATTGTTTCGAAGGGATATCCTGCAGAAGAATACACTGTGCAAACTGTGGATGGTTACTTGCTGCCATTGCAAAGGATTCCTTTCGGCAGATCGGGACCCACTTCAAACAGCAAAAAACCAGTTGTTCTGCTACAACCTTGTGCTATCGGAGATTCCAATGTATTTGTTTGGAACTTTCCAAATTAAAGCTCGGGAAATTAACATTTTTGTTTTATTTTGTAATTAAATTTTCTTCTTATGTGTATGAAAAACATTTTCATCCTCTAAAAAGAAAACATTTTTCTGAAAAAGTGATATCTTTTGTGCCGAAGTTTATGCTGATATGTTAACCACGATGTTTAAACCAATATTGTATTGTAAAAAGAATGATGCATAAATAAGCTATTAAATTGAAATAATAGTTTATTTCTATGTAAATTAATACAGATTTATCGTTATTTGTCAATTTCCCTAACATGATGTGCTACATTGCTTTGATAATGTGTTCCTTGAATCATCCGCTTCAAGGTATCAAAACAAGAATATTTTGTCATAAAAATAAAGTTCAAATTCTGTGCTTTTTCCCTATATGACGTATTATATTTTTAAAGTATCTATTGAAAACAATTGTCAACGCACATCTCTAATATTAAAAAAGTATTTTTTTGTTGCAGTAAAAGTAATACCAATTGGTATTTTGATATTTCCATTTGTTTTCATCAACAATTATTCGTAAGCAAAATGGGTGTAAGAATAGTGAAAAAAATTAAAATTTAAATGATATATTTCTAGTTTATTATGGGGATATTAGGAGCTAAAAAAATTTATATATGTGTGTATGTATTTATGTATTTTTGCATTTTTGTTTTCAACAAGTATAAAACTTGAATTTTATGAATTTTGTTTTAATAGTTTTATTTTAAATCTTTCCTAAAAGATATTCTGCTTACTATTCCTTTTCTTAAATTCCATTTTAGGTCTTTTAATTTTTATTATTTTACCTCTTAACGCTTGGTACTCTGAATGTCTAAATGTTTGTATCTTCTTTTTAAGATAAACTTTTTTCTTGTTTAGAAGAACATTTTTGGTAAGTTTATTTAAATATATGAAACATATTTTCTTAAAATATTTATATTGTATAAATATTATAATGAAATACTCAAATAAATTATATAGTCGGTAAATATTTAAAAAATTATTTCACTTAATTCTTTAATTTGTGTATGTTAATTATCAACATCTGAGCCATAATTACCTTAAAATACTATAAATTAGTTATTTATTGGAAATCACTTAAATATCTTTAATTTAATCAAAATTTATTATCTGATTTAATAATTTATATAATTGAATTATTTCGAGTTTAACTACATTCAAAATGTTCAAGGAATCAAAATTTTTACTGCCCCTTGTAAAGACCTCATTTTCTAATTTTTTGGTAATTTTCTACTCTTAGTTCTCTCAAAAAGTAAAACATATTTAACTAAAAATAATTTTTAATTTACTTACTTTATTTTGATATAGGTTTTACCGCAACAATTCGAGTAAGTTTGTAAGATACTCATCGAAATAATTCAAACTTTTACACGTATAACTATTTAAGAGAAAACAGTATACAATAAAAAAAGTCTAAAAATATTTCAGATTCGGTTTTGCATGCTTAAAGAACTAAATTTATGATCATTAATTGCACATATAGAATAGAAAGCATATACAATTACCATTATATAACTATTGAATTTAAAATCCGATAAGTAACTATCCCTCTAAACCAAAAACTTTCCATGCTAAATTTGATATTAATTATTTATATATGAAAAATTTTATGTCTATATATGTTATTGTTTATTTGACCGTAGTGCTTAATTTAATAAACATTGGAATTTTTTATGTTCCAGGGTTCATACTTGCTGACAATGGTTATCATTTATGGCTGTCAAACATTAAAGGTAATACTTATTCAAGGCGTAATGTAAGGTTATCACCAGAACAGAATGAGTTTTGGGATTTCAGGTACGCAAAAATTGAAAAAAACATAAGTGTGTAATTTTAACTTCTAAAGTTTTTAAGTTAAAATTTATTGACTTTCTTTGTTAGTTTAAATACTTATATGTTATATAATTAAAACACTGTGCATTTTTATTTTTAATTGGGAATAAAATTATATTCACTTGGTTACATTTATTTGTTAGTTTGTCAGCATACGTTTCCACAGATGCTAATTTCTGCAGATAAAAATGTCTGTAAACACAGAGAATATCTTTGAAACTTTTAATGGCGATCAAAAAAGAAGGTCGGGTCTTAAAATAGCAGCCGTCTCTCTACACCAGACAATAACCTTACTTTAAATTAATATTTAAGCATTTACAGAGTTTTTGTTCACCTATTATTTAGGAAGGTGGATTATAATTGTCCATCCTTATTTCTTACATTTAATGAAGATTTTAAAAATATTTTCCTTTCGAAATTGATGTTCTGTCACGAAACATTTGACATTTTTTAAAAACAAAATCCATGTTTCAATTAAAATTGGAAGTAAATAACACTTAGATGATAAATCGTACTTTTCTTTTACTTATAATTTAGATAATGAATAAATATAATTTTATATTTTGACTGGTGGTAGCCTATTTCTTGATTAAAAATATTTTAAATGTTTACGTTATCATGAAATTTATACGTTTATAACTGGAATAAAAAATTTATTTGTTGAACTGTTTAAAATTTTATAAAAGTACATTTGTAGATCTATTTATTTCAAGGAATTTTTGCAATAAAGTCAGTGATTAAAACTTTGTAGAATACAGTTATTTAATTCAATCACAGGGATATTAATGACTGTTTGATAAATGAACTTTATTTAAGTTCATTTATCAAACAAAAATTTCAAAAATTCCGTAAATTTTTATGTTTTTGTAAAAGAACTGTAGTGAAGAAGCTTATAAAAAATTTGTAAAACAGAGAAATACAAAACAAATTTCCAGTTGTAATCTCTAAATTCTTATACATGCTTTTATAGAAAGAAAATTCTTAATTTTGTATTTTAAAATATTCCTTTTGTATAGATATACAATCTTTAAATGCTATCAGTTATGCAGGAATATGTAATAAATATTGAGCACATTTCTTCACATTTAAAAACCTATGTTGTTACTATCCCGTAAAATTATCTCGGTGTAAAATGAATTTTTTCAATGTTGAAAATAAAAATAGTAAAAATATATATATATATATATATATATATATATATATTTGAATATCACTTTCATAAAAATTTCTTATCTTTGATTTTTTTATAAATATTTTATTTTTATATCTTCTTAATTTTTAGGTAAAATTTGTTTGATTTATCGTTCTTAAAATAGTTTATTGTATTTTATTAATAAATAAAATGGCTAAAATATTTTCATATAAATCAAATTATTTTAGATATCTATTTAATTTTTCCTCCCTATATATGTATTTAAAAGTAATAGCTTTGACAAAAGCATCTATTTTAAATTGTTTGAGATATGTTATGTATGGCTATTATAATAAGCGATTCAGCTATTCTTCGGGGAAAACACTTTTACAAGAAATGGAAAACATTTTCAGTAAGCATTTACATTTATTGACAAATTTTGCAGATATTTCTGCAGTATTATTGCATACATAAACCATTTTTATGTGGGTTCTATACACTGTTACTTATACTTTAATGAAATGTTTTTCTAAAAGGATTTTACTGTATTTCCACAATGGATCCACTTTAAAATAAATCTTGAGAAAAATTCAATAACTTTAGAAATAATAAGAAATCATTAACATTTAATCACTTAAGGAATCAATTGTAAGATACAAAAATCTCATTTTTTTGTATAGAAAGTACAGAAAATTCATTTAACTAAATGAAAAAAATGGCTAATTAATTAACTCAGACAAAGTAGAAATAGCAAGAGTCGTTACTTTTTAAAAAAACTTTCCATTAATGATTAAAAATGTGCTTTTACGTGAATGTATGTATTTAAATAGTAATAAATTACTTATAATATAATTATATTATTAAGAATAATACAATAATTTCAAACCTAATTTCAAAGATTCAATACGTACTGTTTTCAAAAGAAATTTTAATGAAAAATTCTATGGTCCTGAATATATGTTACAATGTAAAAATGCAGATATTAATTTACTTGTACATTATAAAAGATATACTTTTATTTAATTTAGATTGGTATAGAGATTTCCAAGTCATAAAGTAATTAATGAAAAATCTTATATTAGATTTATTATTATTGAATAATGAGTAAAATATACATATCCGTTTATCTATCTATATATATGTATATATATACACACACATATATATATATACATACATTTATATATATATATATATATATATATATATATATATATATATATATATATATATATATATATATATATAACCTCTTTCTGTAAGACAAAACTTTCTTTCTACAAGGATGTACATTAGAAATCTTGCACTTTCTACTAGATCTCCATGTGGTAGTTTGTGGGAATCAATGCCATACAGCCATATCTCTGGTGTTCTTCCTCTATCTTTGCGAGTGAAAAAAAGGGCTTTAAGATAATGGAATTCAAAAATCACATATTTTAAGAGTTCCTGCAAAACTTACGTCAGTTAATATTAATTTTAAAATGTTTCTTAGAAAATATACTTTTCAGACTAAAAATCTTCCTACAAATACTATCGATGATATCTTTGAACTGCATAGTATTTCTGAATGGTCCAATCACATATTATTATTTACTGAAGCATCTAAAATAGAAAATAAACTTGGAATCGCTGCTTATAATAGCAGAAATAACTCCTTTGTTTCCGGGCAAATCAACAACTCTAATTCCATCTTTACAGCTGAGGCTATGGCTTTATATCTGGCGGTGACTAAATTCTGTATTTCTCCCTCCAACTATATCATACTATCAGACTCCTTATCCTGTCTAAGCAGTTTGAAATCTCTCTGAACCTCTTCCCCAACCATCATTCAACACATCAGATCAGCTTTAGGAAATGCAACTAAGATTTGCGAATCTATTCAATTAGTTTGGATTCCAGATCATTCCGGAATTGCTGGGAACGTAAAAGTAGATGCTCTTGCAAAAGCGGCCACTAATAAAAGTTATATTATGCACTCGATTTCACCTTAAAACCTTATCCATAATACAAGAAACATTTTTATCAATTATAATAACAAAAAAATAGTAAATATGCCTCTAACTTTTCGCACATGTCTTCTATCATGAAAATTCACCGCAATTATATTAATTCTCGCCTTGAAGAAGTGTGGCTAGCTAGAGTTAGAACTAGATCTTTAAATTACATAAATTCAGACTTTCTTTGACGGATAAATGCTCTTGTGGAGAAAGAGAAACCATGAATCACATAGTGCTATCATGTCCTCGATATGATCAAGCAAGAAATTCATTAAGAGAAAAACTTGGTGATGGTGCTCTTTCTTTATCTTGGATTTTACATTTGTCAACGAGTCCTAAAGAGAAAATTGACACAACAATTTCTTTTTTGAAACAAATTAATAGATTCTAATTTTTTCTCGTCTTTGTATTTCCAAGCGGCCTAATTTCCCCTTTTTTTCTCAATCAAACGCCACGCTTATCTTTTCGTTTTGATTGTCATTTTTTTAAAAAATCATCAATCCATCAATTTTTGTTTAGGTTTCAAATAAAAACTCAATCTTACTCAATGCGAGCTATTTGCCTATGAGCATAAAGCTCCGAAACAGTTCTTTTTTTTGCTGTAACCTAATTTAACCAAACCTACTTTTATTCTGGCTTGATATTTTGATTTGAACTTTTGGTGTGGCTTTGGGGTGTACTGGCTTCTTTAAGACTATGTCTTTAGCCAGTGCAGAATAGCCATACTTTGTGTTAATGTAGTCAACACCCCCTGACGAAGTTGTTCGTACTTCGTTCCATTTCATATTTTTCATTGAAATTTTGAACATTTTCCCAATAATTTACTATTTTTCGTGTTTTCAATGTAGTATTTTCAATGTATTGTTTTCTGTTTTCTTTGAAAATTTTTGAGATACATATTGAACATGTGGCTACAAAGCCAGCCACTTAATTGTGGCGTTTAAAAAACTACTACGACTTTAACTTCCGCTGTTGTCGCGTGAGGTGAAAAATGTTGTTCTTAAAAACGCTCATGCCAGAGAAGTCGAGCATTGATTATGTATTCATTTTCGATATGTGTATTTCTGTAATTCCATTTATGTGTGTGTTGTTGACGAATAAAAATTATCAAAAATGCGAACTTTGTAAGCTTTATTGCTTCAGTGGTGACATCCGGACTCGGGAAAAATTACAGGTATCTTGAATTTCCTCTGGTTTAAAGCATATAGAATAAACCAAAGTACTCTCTTTCCTTCGACACGAAAAACACTCTGCTGGCGAGATGATTCTGTGCTTCAACGTTCGGTGTTGCTTTAACTGGATAAGTGTTTAGTGATATCTGTGTCTGCAATTTAAGATAAAGTGAACCTGTGGATTCTATTTTTTTCCATGATTCTACGGACTGTTGCGGAATATCTTCTCGGGGTGAGTACTATGTTTTTTTGGTTCTCGGGAGTGTATCTGCTTCCGTATTGTTTTAATAATAGGTTTAATTTTCCAATATCTCATTTAGGGTACTGAAAATCGCTCATTTTTTTCTTTGAAATATTTTAATCTGAAATTACAAAATGACTTCAACTGAAGTTAACAGAATAGGTCTAAAACTGACGCCTTTTTGGGAACGAAATATTCAGTTATGGTTTCTACAAGTTGAGAATGCTTTTCAGCTTTCTGGGATTTCTAACGACGTTACTAAATATGCAAGTTTGGTCCCGTCTATCGATTCCGATACGCTCTCCCACGTTAGTGACGTTATATTTAATCCACCCGACACTGATAAGTACGAAACCTTAAAGGATCGATTAATCTCAGAATTTTCGGATTCGGAAAACAAACGTATAAAATTGCTGCTTAACGACCTTCAGCTTGGGGATAGTAAACCTTCAGGGCTGCTCAAAAAAATGCGGCAATTAGCCGATGGGAAATTAAACGACGACTTTCTCAAATGTTTGTGGTTACAAAGACTGCCTATCAATTTACAATCTATTTTATCGGCATCTACTGAGGAATTATCACAGTTAGCTGTATTGGCCGACAAGATTCACGAGGTTACCTCAGATAATCCGCAGGTTTACACCGCTTCTACTACACTTGCTCAAATGAACTCTGCATTTGCGGATCATAGTCAGACGCATGCTATTTCCACCGACTTAAAGACTGTAACACCAGCTATGGTTTTGGAATTACAAAAACAAATTGAACATCTTTCATTACAAGTTGACAGGATGTCTATTGATAGACAACGTGATAATACGCGAACTAGATCACCATCCCGCTACCGCTCCTATTCACGTAGCCGTGATAAATACACTCTAAGGTCTGTTTCCCCAAATTTCAGAAATTCTGATTTTTGTTATTTTCACGCACGTTTCGGTAATGCGGCTAGAAACTGACGCTTACCTTGTAATTTCGAGAAACAGGGAAACGAGTAGACGCTAATACTCCGCTTCATTTGGGTGGTAGCGGAAAACCAATTTGCAAAAGTAATCGTCTGTGTGTTTTTGACCGCAAAACGAATTGTAAATTCCTTGTTGACACTGGCAGTGATGTTTCCTGTATCCCCGCTAAGGGTAACGTTAACAATGAAAAACCTGACCGTATAGAATTATTTGCGGCTAATGAAACTAAGATACGTACTTTCGGCAACAAACTGCTGGAATTAAATCTGGGATTACGAAGAAGTTTCAAATGGCATTTTCTGATCACCGAGGTCTCCACGCCTAATATTGGTGCAGATTTTCTGCAACATTTTGGCCTATTAGTTGATCTTCGTAAACAAAGACTACTTGACAGCGTCACAAATTTAACTGCAACTGGACGTTTCGAATCTTTTAAACAACCAGCCGTCAAGATTATTATTGAAAATTCATGTTATCATCCTCTATTTCATGTTATCATCTCTCACTTCCCGGAAATTACTAGTCCTACTCTACACTTTAAAGAAATTAAGCACTCTACTGTGCACCATATTGAAACCACCGGCACAAACAGAGGACGACAGTTTGAGTCTGAACTTTTCGCGTTGCTGGCAAAACTTTTTGGAATTTCCAAATTACGCACGACCGCGTACAACCCAAAGGCAAACGGAATGATAGAACGTCTGCACCGTCCCTTGAAAGCCGCCATCCAGTGCCACATGACAGAGCATTGGGTTGATATGCTCCCATTTATCCTTTTGGGGTTCCGTTCAGCATTAAAGGAAGACATCGGCGCGACATCTTTCGAAATGGTGTACGGCATTAATCCACGACTTCCTGGGGAGTTCTTTGGAGTAAAATCACTAGATGCCGCTCCCAGCGCCTTTGTCGAAACTCTGAGGGAAAGCATGCGTCGCTTACAACCGACACCGGCTTCAAGACATGGACAAAAGTCCACTTTCATGCACGCGGACCTTAAGACTTGCTCTCACGTCTTCATTATAAATGATGCTGTTTGACGCCCCCCTACAGCCCACATTTGATGGGCCTTTCAAGGTACTGGATAGAAATGCAAAGTACTACACTTTGGAGCGAAAAGGCGCTCAGCTTACAGTCTGCATTGACCGGGTAAAACCAGTATTTGTAGTCAACAATTCCACCCTATCACATCCGACAGAGAACTGTTCTCCACGACCTGAGGCGTCAAAAGAAGAAACCAGGACCAGGTTGTTTCGTCGAATCCGCCTCCCAGACCGTTTATCATGTCTTTTGACACTGGGGTGAGGAGTTTGTGGCTACAAAGCCAGCCACACAATTGTGGCGTTTAAAAAACTACTACGACTTTAACTTCCGCTGTTGTCGCGTGAGGTGAAAAATGTTGTTCTTAAAAACGCTCACGCCGGAGAAGTCGAGCTGTGATTATGTATTCGTTTTTGATATGTGTATTTCTGTAATTCCATTTATGTGTGTGTTGTGTACAAATAAAAATTATCAAAAATGCGAACTTTGTAAGCTTTATTGCTTCAAACATTTTTCCAACTATTTACTATATTTCGTATTTTTAATGTATTGTTTTCAATTTGGTATTTTCAATGTATTATTCTCCATCTAATATTTAACTTTATGAATATATTATAATTCTCCATTTGGCAGTTTCAGTGTATTTTAAATCTATTATTCTCCTTCTAATATTTGATTATTATTTTTATAAAATATACTATTAATTATATGTATTTATATATATATATATATATATATATATACATATATATATATATATATATATATATATATATATATATATATATATATATATATATATATATATATATATATATATATATATATATAATTAAATTATTTATACACTCATTGTAAGAAATTTTTATTACTATATAAATTTTAATGTTTCATATAAAAATATCTGAATCTGTTATGCATTAGGTTATGCTTAAAGAAGGCAGGGTAAATATTTATTAAACACATTTGTTTATTTTTTCTTTGTTGGGATATTATTAATTAATGGCATTAATTTCCTAATTTTAAATTCTTTATTTCAGCTTAGATGAGAAAGCCCTTATTGATTTGACAACCTTTATTGATTTCATTTTAAATAAAACAGAGGTGAACAGTCTTATCTATATATATTTGGGATATTCAGAAGGTACTACTCTAGGATTTGCTCTGCTAGCCCATAATAAAGATTATAATAAAAAGGTAAACGATTAAAAAAATATCATGTGTTATTAAATTTAAATGAAACTATTTTAAAAGTATTTTAAATATTTGTTATTTTTGCATAAGGTTTCCTGCGAATAATTCGAAGCAACACTGAAAATGCTAAAATAAAGGAAACAAACACACAATAACGCGAAACATACCCATGATATAAACCAAGTTGGACTCTTTTTTAATCAGTCCCCTGAAACTGGTTTTTCCTTTTAGAAACGTTTTTCTTAACAATGTTTAAAATTATGATTCTACATCTAAATCAACACATTTTCATTCTATTTGTTGCATTTTAAAAAGTTCTTACTGACATACATGCAGAAAGGTTTTTAAAAATCATTATAAATTATTTACAAATTACAGGTAAAAATTACATAATATATTTATCTGAAAGTTCAATTTATCAACAAAATGCAACACAGTAAGCAAAGTTTTACATAGGATTCTGAATTCATAATATTGATTTTACACGTACAAATTTTATAATTGGTAAATCTACATAAATATATTGCTGGCCATTAAAATCACTGAATCTATCATGTGTAAACATGAAAATTAAATATTGTAACAAATTTTTTATGCTGGAAGCAACAACTAAAAAAATTTATTAGTAAATTTTAAAACAAATATTCTGCGAAATAAGTTCTCCAGAACAACCCAACTTTGGGAGCAATAACAGCACTTATATGCCTACATTCTGTATCAGGGATATTTAGGATGGATTTCACATCTCTACAGCCCATACAGATTAAATTTGATGTTACAGTTCATTGATAATAATGATTGGTGAATAATGACGATTTCGTGAATCGACAACATTTGACCAAATGATTCTTATCTATACCATTATCATTAATTAAATTTTGGATAACCTGCTGCCTAGGAAAACAGCCAGATATTTCTTTTTTTGTGAAAGTCTATAGAATGTTGGCAATATGTGGTGATGCATTAGCATGTTGAAACATCACATTTTTTAAATCTTTATAAAAGTAGAGTGAAAAACTTTAACACACATGAGAAAGTTAATGGCTACTATTTAAAGAGTCATCAAGGTGACAATAGAGTTCATCTCTGTTGAAAACAATACCATTCCTTACTCTCAATCCAGCATTACGATTGACCAGCATAAGGAAGGACTAGTATAACGATGGACTAGTATTTTGATAGAACAGTACATGTCGATTGCAAGATAGCAATGTGCCTTCCTCATAACGCCACCACAAATAAATGAGGACAGAATTCGTCTCGAAATACATTTAATTATTTACACATCAGGATTGATTATTAGTGACACTTTAAAATTCTCTAGTCCATACCGTCACAAACACTTATTATTTACTAAATGATCCTATTGTTACTAATTTACCATAGCAAAATATATTTCTTACGCAAAATGTTAAATGCACTTTTTAATTTTTCCAAATTCATTTTTAAAATACAAGGCTTTTATAGTACATATAATATTTCCAAAACAAATTATGAAATTGGTTACTTTCTAATTTTTGCAAATTAATAAGAAAAAGTTGAGGATTAGTAAATATATTTCCATCAAAAAGTTATTAAGTGAGATTTTTTTATTCTTCAAAACTAATACAAAATATACGGATTATATAAAATAACAGAATATAAAATAGCACCAAATGCAAGCTAACAAAAGTGTTCCTTACAAAGTGCTGTAATTTTAAATTGTTGCTTTAAATGCTTTTCTACTTTAAGATTCTAAGAAATTATTACTGAGGGAAAAAAATCAGTATTATGTATATTATAATGAATTTTATAAGAGATTTTAAAAATACATTATTTAAGTTTGTATGTCTTTATAATATTCCTTTTTACTTAAGTGGGGATTTACATATTTATTGAAATCAGATTTCATATGAACTGATTATTTTTAGTTTGAAATTTCTCATGAATAATTTTTCTTCTTTTAGATTAATCTCTTTCAGCGTATACACCAGTAACTTTTTTAACACATGCTACAGGCTCGTTTGGTGTCGCGGAACAACTGGAATTTGTTTTTAAAGTAAGGAAATGTACAGATATTTTATTTTTCTTTTAAAATATGTAAAAAACTTTCTCGTGACACTATTTTTTCTTCTTCTCTGAAATAGTTTCTTTACAATATTGGAGTGATTGACCTATTCTTCCTCATTCATTGGCCTTTGAACTGTTTGCCAAATATTTATGTGAGTCTCCTATTTTACAAATAGCTTGTATTGTGATTTACTACAGTATACATGAAATCGACCCAGTTCATTTTAATCATGTATGTTTCCTACTATATGTTTATTTTAGAAAAATGATTATACAGATAATTATTATTATGCGTGATATTTTCAAATGAGAATTTTACTTGCTGTGTGTAATCTTTTTTTACAAGTGTCTCAACTACCTATTACCTGTATATTTCTTTGTCTCACAATTTTTTTTAAAAATGCGAAAATACCTGGAATGTAGTTTTCCTTAATGATTTTGTTACAATCCACTATCTTTTGACAATTCAACCTTGATTGTCTTGATTTGGTGATTAACTGTATGCCGAAAAATGAGCAAAATAACAAAGGAAATTGAATCATATAAATCAGAATTGGGAAGTTATTCGTTATTGTTGTTGGCATATCCCCATTAAAGATCTGACATTTTTCAGATCAAATCCAATCAATTATTGACAGCTAGAAATTCTATAACTAGCAGGAGATCTGAGGATAAATTCTCCCGAGAAAATCCGACGCAATCCAGAATATAATTCCGTGAGGCTGGATGGTCACAGCATTTTTTACAAGTGGCATAATTTTTTGCACCATGTTCAAACGATAAACATTTTAGATGTCCACTTGAGAATCTTAGTCAAGGCAGTTTGAGATTTTAGGTCACATTTTATTTCCAGAAGAGTTCCAGGAGATGTTCCAGTGTACCATTGGTGTGTGTGTGGAATTTGCAAGATTGAATGTAGTCTAGATTTTTCATTAGAGTAAAGTTCCTGATATGTAAGTGATAAACCAATGGGCGTATCTTCCTCACTGCCCTCTTTGGCCAGTCGATCTGCGGTCTCATTGCCCCTAATATTTACATGGGTTGGAATCCATTGGAGATGTACATTATGGTTTTAAGAGATCATTTTCAATTTCTGCAGAATAGATAAACTTGCTTTCTCATTTATAGAGGACCAGTCACTGAGATGTTACAATGCAATGCGGCTGTCTGATAAAATCCATAGTTTTCCAAAATCACAGTTGCTGGAAATAATAGCAGCAAGTCTCACTTAATCGCTATCAACTCATTTATGAATACTGAACAAATGTCAGAATTACGTTTCCTAAGCGTAATTTCATACTGAGTGCTTCTGAAATAGGCTCCGCTCCCAGTACGATCTTTGTACGTCTGCCATCGTTATACATTTACACTGCATCGCAAAGGATGCAATTAATAATTTCTAATGCTAATTGTCTAAGGTGATCTTCGATATGAGTTTGCAGTGGAATTGAGATCAAAGTGGAAGGTGGCTCTTGGCATTCTCTAGGAGGGATCAAAACAAGATCTTAAAGGTTGAGGTTCAACCTCGCGATATATTAGGTTTTGAAATTCTGCCAGACCAAAAAGGGTGAATTTCTTTAATCTTTGATTATGGCGCGAATTGTATAAATACAGGGAGATACGATGATTCGGACCGAAGCTTTAGGTTTTGTTAAAATATTTAACGAAGTTAGCTTTTCTTCTAATGTGCAATGATTGTAAATTTGTCTCGTATAGAGCTATATCAGATGGGCAGCTATTTGTCCTATAATGATCCTATAATGATTCCTTGATCCTATAATGATCCTATAATGAGTCCTATAATGATTCAAGCGGCACTTAGTCGTACTCGTTCTAATTTCAGGAAATTTTATTCAGATGCATAGCAATAAATCGGATAACCATATTCAAGAATAGGTTTTACAAGTAAAATATATATGCTTCTGAAGGTGTTTGCATCAGCACCACAATACCTGCCAGACAAATATTTGAGAATATTAAGGCACTTACGAGCCTTCGAAACTAGATGGTCATTATGCTTGTTCAGGGTTCAGGGTCGAGAATAAAACCGAGATACTTAGGATGTTTTTCATAAGTGAGAGGCTGGAAATAGAAAAACAACATTGGTATATAGTAATAAATGTGTTTATTAGTGGTGAAAAAGTCGTTATTGATTTTCCTGGATTGAAAGTTAATTTGTGTTGTATTGCAAACTCATAAATTGTAGCCAAAGCACGGACGGTTGAGTTCCGTTTCGATGTTGTTCCCATTAGAGCCTGACTTCAAGAGTAGAATGTCGTCAGGGAAAATTGCAATGTCAACAAGTGTAAATTTCTTTAGCTCAGCTCCTGCCAAAAATAGGGAATAGATAGTAGGGCTGAAAACGCTCCCTGAGGAACGCTCCGTCCCAGTCTAAAAGAATCTGAAAAGATCTTGTTGAATTTGACTGTGATAGATCTGTGGTGCAGAACATCGGTAATTCGAGCAAGAGCAGAACCCTTAATATTGAAGGAGTCATGCAATTTAGGGATAAGCTTGTCTTTCTACACTGAATGAAAGGCCCTGGATTAGTAAAGCAGGGATGCCATGGTATGTCTAGTTAGTTTAAAATTTTGGGCGTCTTTTATTTTTTAACAAAAGAAAAGAATCTGGTCCGTGGTGCTATGCCCTTATTTAAATCCATATTTCTCGGGTGGTGTTAAATGGTTGGTAACTAAAAAGTAAAGAATTCTTGTTAAGAAACATTTTTTCCATTAGTTTACAAGTTATACTGCTAAGAACAATAGGCTTATAACTTTCGGGGAAGCTTGCTTCTTTTCCTGGTTTTCTGATGGGGATAAAAGTGGCTCTTTTCCAGTCAATATGTACTTGCCCGCAGTACTAGAAAAGGTTGATAATGTCCAAGAATCTTTGTTTGCCGATGAGGCCTAGGTTTTCCAACATTTGGCCACGTGTTTTATCTGGGCCAGGGGGCTTAGTCAGATCCAAGAATACCATATCTAAAAGTAATTCTTGAGAGGTATACATCCATGAGAGTTGGTAGGCACCAACATCTGTACGGCGACAACCAATGATTATATTCTTTGCCTTTTTCTTAACATGTCTGTCTTTAAGGGAGAAACTTAATCTGCTGGCCTTCTGATCAAATGAGCCCAGTACATGGGCTGTAGACTAATCATCGAGACTGATTTGGCTAGAGAAGCCTCTTATTATGTTGCAAGTTACAGATTGGAGTTGTTCTCTATTTATATTCCCTAGATGATTTTCCAGTGCTTACTATCCGACGTTCTAACATCAAGCTTCTTGCATAGATTAGTCTATTTGATCTGCTTTAATTTTGCGTAGGCAATCTTTATTTAAGCATTAATTTTATTTAGCTTGGTCCGAGAGATGCTTTTAATAATGTTGGCCTTTCCCTGCAATAGTTGCTTTCTTTCCATTAGAAGTGGTTCAAAGTGGAACTTTATAGGAGAAGAATTGCTCATGGTGTTTTATGTTTCCCCTGGGAATAAATATTTATGCGCTTTTAGTATAGTTTCCTTAACTCTGATCCACTTTGCATTTATATCACTCATGAAATTAGTATTGAGGTGACTGTCCATGTATTGCTGGAATGAGTCCCAGTCAACTTTAGCAAAGCTCGAGTAGGATTCTTTGGTGGTGTAAATGCGCAGTTATTTTCTGTTTATCTATTAAAATAGAGAAGTGATCACTCCGAATTGTATCCATCACAGTCCAATTACATAACTGATGGATGTTTTAACTGACAAGTGAAATGTCAAGCGCCTCTAGTATTATAGCTATAAGAAGCATGGGTGGGAGTATCGTAAGCCACTGTCATCTAATAAATGAAGTAGTTGTTCTCATCTGGTGTTGCTTGAAGAGCATCTCCAAGAGGGATGTTTGGCATTGAGATCCCCAACGATAATCGTGCTATCATTCATATCCAACGACAGGCCATCAGGAAATCGAGATTGATTTCGTGGGTGGCAAGCATTGCAGATATGAAATGTACAATCCTCACCAGAGGACAACAATGCCCTGAATTTCAAGGTCAGGACTTGGGTTCACAAAGTCAGTGCTTTTGTAGTTGATACCCTTAATAAAAAACGCAAAACACCACCTCTTCTGGAAGGTCTATCAAGTCGATGAATACGTATTATATCCCTTAATTTTTAGGTTCGAAGTCTTTCTTAATTTTGTTTCTTGGATAGCAATAATTTGAATATCGTGCGCATTCACAATATCTAAAATCTGGTCGAGTTTAACTCTTGTAGCAGTGGTTGAGAGTCCATTTATATTACACTGTAGGATTTTCATGGTTTTTAGCTTTCCTGGAGACTGTAGTTCACTTTTCGTGCTGGGTTTTCTTCCGAAAGATAGAAACGCGTCCCTGTTTATTCTGCGCGAGGGACGATAGAGCACCATTTACATTTTTAAACAAAGTTATATGGAGGAGATAGTGTGCAGCTTCTGTTGGACAGAGGTCTGAAGCACCCATGGACAAGGTAGAAGTCTGTCTATGCTTCATTGCCTTCAGGTCTTAGCTGATCGTAATGGAACGGCCTTCATGTCTTGAACCCTACCAGGAGAATTCTCTCCTGATGAACTTCGCCCGTTCCAACCAAGTACAACCCCTCGCCGACTTTGAGGTGACGTTCAGGGCTTGAGAGGGGGAAGCTATTTAATGATATGCTTGATATTTAATGCAATAATCTGTTTTCCCTAATGCAGTTAGTGTAATGGCAAAACTGTAGTGAAAAAGAAAGTTATGTCAATTAAAGTATTATGCTATAATTTGTTTCTATACTGAATAATCCATTTTACTGATTACCTTGTTTCAAAATGAATCATAAAGATTCGCCCGGTTTTTTTAAATTTTTTTCATTAAAGGAAACAGGAAATTATACTTTTTGTGATGCGACTTGTATTCCGTAAAGAAACTGACATTGAAAGAGCTTTAATATTGTTCAGACAAAATATTTATAAATTCTATTCTTTTGTTATCAAACATAATTCTCAGTAGCAAATTAAGATGTCTAGCATATTGTCTTGGGAAGCGTTTGGAATCTCTAGCAATAGTCTCCATAGGCTTCTAAAGGTGAACCTTAAGTCCTGTAACTAGATGAATGAACGGCGTAAAAAGAAGAGGTTATATGCCTTGCAGTTTAACAATTAAGAGGTCTTACCATAGATGAAAATGCTAGAAGAATCACTTAGTTGATGCAGACAAACTGTAAAGATCGAAATATTGTTGCTGCTCTAACATAGTGGGCGAGCACCGAAGGTATATATACATATTTAATATAGATTTTTAAAAATCAGCCAAAAAGAAGAGCCGTGTTGGTCTGAGAAGACATTGAAGGTCATCAACTTTGATGTATAAAACCTTTCAAATTTTTACAGAGGAGGAGAGTTATGTTATTGAAGGATAGAATTATGTTTATTGATAAATGACTTTGTTTAGTGGCATAATGTTAATTTTTTTGTTTTTATCATGTGTTATGCGAATAAAACTTCCGTAGTTAAATAGTTAAGCGTTAATAAGCAATTAGTACATCACTTTACTTTAAAATCCAATAACAAACTGTAATATCTCGAAGAATCCTTTGTAAACCATGTATGAGAATGACATACTTCAATTAAAGAAGAATTTCAATGACTCTCGACTGAGATATCTAGGAATTTATAATGACTTTCAAAAATATATTTTTCTTCTAGTGGTACAGGATTCTCGTCTGTAAAAATATATTGGCAAATGTCATGAAGGTAGGGTTGTTCTACCAAAGTGAACAGTCTACAAGAAATCAGCATTTGTTCCTCTAGATATTGCACTAGTGTAGCTATTTTTCTTTCCTGGAAAGTAGAACTAGGAATTGATTTAAAGTCAAAGATTTTATCTGCTTTACAGGATTTGTAATTAAATGTTTCCACTGTTTGTGGAATCTTTAATATTGTTATTTTTGAGTCGGTCTCGTTATAAATGATAGATGTAACTTTACGGTCTATTATTTTTGGCTGCATTTGTTCATATAAATGCCAATGAGCTTTTGAGAAATACAAATCGAAGCAGAAAAATATTTTTACGGAGCAACTTGACTTTTTGATGCGACTAGTTTAACTTTTATATATTTCCCGCAGATAAATAGCACCATATGTTTTTTTCTGACATTACAAAATATGCGCATTTAAATCACAATTGAATCTTTAACAGAGTATTGTAGAATTAGAATTTTTAATTGTGCTAATTTGTG
Source organism: Latrodectus hesperus (assembly GCA_037975125.1). Classification (NCBI taxonomy): domain Eukaryota; kingdom Metazoa; phylum Arthropoda; class Arachnida; order Araneae; family Theridiidae; genus Latrodectus; species Latrodectus hesperus. The sequence goes on along the minus strand of CM075851.1, from coordinate 12,759,856 downwards.
CTAATGATGTGACTAGTTTAACTTTTATATATTTCCCGCAGATAAATAGCACCATATATTTTTCTTTCTGACACTACTAAATATGCGCATTTAAATCACAGTTGAATCTTTAACAGAGTATTGTAGAATTAGAATTTTTAATTGTGCTAATTTTGGCAGCTCATTGCACCATTGAAGCCATATATTTTGGACATCAGGAGGTATTGTGTCATCCCATTCGGTTTTTAGAAGCCACAATTTATGCAAAAGATCTTATTGTAAATCGGGTCAGTAATACCAATGTTTCGAAGATTTTCCCAATGGGTTATAAAATTAAACATTTAGTGTCCTTTTGGTCTGATTAAATTTTCAGCAAATCTTTAATGTTGAAATTTAACAATATTCTGTTGTATCTTAAGCCAATCCAAGTACCTTTGTATTAGGTTGGTGCGTATGAAATGTCGGATTCTCTTTACATGCGGACGTTTTCCTCCCTGTTTTCGTTATACTTTTGTATTTGGCATAACCTCATTCATACTCGTATTGTCCATTGCCAGAGACTCATTTCAGCAAAATAGGTTTTCTCGAAGGTCTTCCCTTTTTTATTTCTTTTGAGTTTATTGCCGATATGAATTCTGCCGACATTCGCGTCATTTTCTTATATGAGTACAAACTTGGTAATAGTGCTGCAAAAGCTGTACGTAACATAAACCAAGCGTTTGGGGAGAATACGGTTAACGACGGAAAGTGCAGCGTTGGTTCGAAAAATTTCGGACTGGCGATTTTTCACTGCAAAATGAGCCACGCGGAAGACCCAAAACGTCTGTGAATAATGATGACCTGAAGGCTCTAGTGGAAGCGGATCCAGCCGTCTCCACGAGGGAACTTGCTATCAGGATGAAAGTTGACCATACAACGATATTGAGACATTTTTCTGAGATTGGCAAGGTTAAGAAGATGGACAAGTGGGTACCGCACGCACTGACAGAGCGAAATAAGCTGGATCGGTTAAACGTATGCTCATCATTGCAGCATCCACCATATTCACCGGATCTCTCGCCGACCGATTTTCATTTTTTCAAGCATTTAGAGCTGTTTTTAAGGGGCAAACACTAAGAAAATTAAGACAGTCTAAAAACTCGATATCAGAGTTTATTAATTCTAAAGACCAAAATTTTTTTAAGACAGGCATCTACGCTTTAAAATCTCGTTGGGAGAAGTGTATTGAAGCGAATGGAGCATACTTTGATTGAATAAACAGCTTTTGAAGAAAGATATGCAGTTTTATACAATCACTTAAGAATCCGACATTTCATACGCACCAACCTAATAGAATTTGATGACAAACTAAAATATTTCTAAGATTATAAGACAAGTTCTTTTTGTTTCAATTGTTCCATCAATTCATAATCATTATTGATATATTTTCTCAAGTTCATATTGGCATCAGATATTATGACTTTGGATTCTCGAGAAATTACAATAACATCATTTAGATTGTCTCCACCAGATAAAATCATCAATAAAGATACTTCTGTCCAACAATCCTTTAGTTATTGGATATTCATTTTTAAATCATTTTAAATGCTTCTTGATAGATATTTCTGAAATGAAATGCATTTACTTCGAAAAGAACACGCTTTAATCAGTAAATTTGAAGATTGCATTTTCCATTTGTTTCATGAAACCACAAGAAACACACTGCATCTCGGTCCTTTTCCAGGAATGAAAGACAATTTTCTTCATCTGAAAAGATACCAATTTTATTCAATTGAAATTTAATAAGAAAATCTAAAAGATAAGAATTCAAATTAGAACCAGACCTTAAACAATCATTCAGGAAAAATTTGTCATTATCATATGATCTTGAGTCAAATGCGATTCCAATTTTAGTCGCAAATCTGTCTTGTTTATAGAGTGCTTAATGAGGTAAATAACATACAGATTTATTAATGACTTGATCTTTAGTTTCATCATCCCATTCGATTATGCTTTTCTGTAAATTATCTTTCAAAATATCGTTATATTGAAGTCGAAACTATGTATTGTACGAGGTTGTTTTTGCAAACCTAATAAATGTTTCTTGCAGTAAAAAAATTGTCATTCAGTTTCAACTCTTCCCGTTCCTTTTCCCAAGGTAATTCAACTTGGTAATAAAAATACTGAAAAGTATTGGTTTTATCAGATATCTTCCTAGATTTTATCTCCTTCAGATAGAGTGAGTCATCATGTTTTATTCCAATAGACTCCAAATTCCCAAATTGGTTTTAAAGTATCATCTATCATTTCAAAAATTCTAACAAGGCAAGTACAATATTTGGAGATTTAGTACTGTTTAACGCACCAGTGGCTCTCTCTCTCTCTCTCAATCCAAGCAAACACAGAACCACACATCAACAACTTATCAAAGTTAGACTAAGTGATTGAAAGATTTCTAAATGAGAGAAGTTCATATATTTTACAAAACTTTCTTCTGAATTTGAAAAAACTGTATTTATTTTTGATTTTATATTACGAGATATCCCATTTAATCTAAAAAAAGTATCTTTAATTATATTTTATTTTAACAACCAAAGTATCTGCACATTCATATGTTAAACAAATAATATTCGAGATTGAGTCTAATATCCTGGAACCAGGGGATATGCGTACCTCCCTGGAGCTTGAGCTAGCCACCAGGCGCGTCAGTAGGTGGTGGATCACTGAACGTCCTGTAGGAATGACAGGATAGCCTTGAATATAGAATCAGAGGCCGCGAACCAGCTCCCGTAAACCCTGGTGTTATGCGATCCGTGCCAAGGACTAATTGGCATCATATTACCTGAGCTTATTAACTGTTATTATATGGCTGAAAAGACATTAAAAATAACAAACTTTTCTGCTTTTGCAGGAGAAACTTCTGAAGCAGACCTTTCTGAAAAAGACAAGGGAACTCAGAGACAATCTAATGAAGAGGTAGCAATGAAACCTTCACAGGAGGTAGAAATGACCTCCAAACCATCTTCTTCTGGTGAGAGTCAGGAAGCTATTTCTAGCATGACTGACTCTCTGACCAGAATCAAGCTTAAAAAGAGACTTTCTGGTGCCCAGAAAAAGAAGTTGGTAAAGGAACGCAAAATCGCGAGGGTACTTGGGTTGAAAAACCCAAGGAAAACAAAGGCGAGAAGCGACCAGAGCAAGTCCAGAAAGTCTGTCAAGAGAGAAGGACCTGGAGGATTTACCTACAGGGTGGCTCACACGGCGATCAAGATGGCTGTGCTCTTAGAAGGTCATCAGGAAAAACGGTTAACAGAGAAACAGGCCTTTGACCTGGAACTCTTGTTAACCAGGAAAATAGGAAGGAATGAGGAGGGTTTTGCCCCAAACTTCCTATCCTGTAAACTTGAGAATGGGGCTCTTATTATCAATTGTGCAGATCTGGAGAGCTCAAAGTAGCTGGAACAGAATGTCAGTGATATAAGCCCTTGGCAGGAACATAAACTCTTGGTGGGTGAGGCAAGGAAACTTGTCAGAACCACCAAGATAATTGCAAAACTGCCAAAAATCTGTAGTGAACTGGAACCTAAAGAGCTCCTGAGAAAAATCGAGGCTCAGAACGGTGGGGTCACTCCAATGGAGTGGAACTTACTTAACATTAAGAACGACCCATCTGGGTGGACCATCGTTCTTAGTGTGCCTGAAATAGATGCTGCCACACTTCGTGTAAGGGGATATAGGTTTCATATTGGACTTCACCAAGTGCAGGCTAAAGTACTTGACAAACCTGCTCCTGCTGATGGGGGTGAAGGTAGTTCAAGCCAACCACCACCACAGTAGAAGTGGTACTACTAACCTCAGTAAGAAGTTTCTTGCTGGGGATATACACCTGGCCCATATTCAGGAACCCTGGTTGGTTAGGGGGATAATCAGTGGTCTCAAAGGAACAAAAGGTAAGCTTATCTATTGTACTAATGGTAACGCAAGAACTTGTTTACTCTTACATAGAAACATTGAGGTTCTTCCCCTCTCTGAATTTATTCTTAGGGACCTGACAGCTGTGAAAGTCAGACTCAACATAGAGGGTAGGGAAAGGGAAATTATTTTTGGCTCTGGATACCTGCCCTATGAAGAGAAGGCTCCACCTGACCATTCTCTGCACAAGCTCATGAACTTTTGCAGAGATAACAACTTACAGGTAGGTCCTAGGACTAGACTGTAATGCTCATCATGTTGTCTGGGGAAGTGCGGACACAAATAAAAGAGGTGAGTACCTTTTGGAATTTATTCTAAACTATGGGTTAGATATTCTAAATGAGGGCAACGAACCAACTTTTTTACTTCCAATCGATCTGAAGTAATTGACATTACTATAGCGACAACGCTGATTAGCAAAAATATCAAATATTGGAAAGTAGATGACAGACCTTCTGGCTCAGATCATCGAAACATCCATTTTGAAATTCACTCTAATGTGTGTCTGGATCGCATATTCAGAGACCCAGTTAGGACGGACTGGAAGAAATTCCAAGAGGAACTGACTGGGTTGATTTAGCTTGGGAACAGACCTATTAAAGACATTTACGATCTAGAAATTACAGCAGATCTTCTGCAGAGAAGTATTCTAGATTCTTATCATAACAATTGCCCCATTCGCACTAGAAGAGCTAAACTCCAATGCCCTTGGTGGAATGACTCTCTAGCTGCCGAAAGAGCAAATGTTAGAAAACTTTTAATAAAGCCAAGAAAAATGGTGAATGGGAGAACTATAAAATGGCCCTCACTATTTATAACAAACTTGTTAGAAAAAGCAAAATTAACTCCTGGAGGAAGTTCTGTGACGAGATAGATTCTATTTCTGAAGGAGCTAGACTCCAGAAACTCCTTAAAAAGGATGAACCTATTTTGGTTGGTACCCTAAAAGACGAGGAGGGTAATTTTGCTGCTTCCGTAAAAGGGGTTATGGAAATTATGACCAGGACCCACTTTCTGGGAGCTAGAGATATTTATAGCAACGAAGGGGAACACTGCATCGGCTCTTTGCAAAGAGTCACTAGCAATCAATGGACCATCGCTAAAAATATAATAAACTACAACATTGTTAAATGGGCAATCTTTGCCTTTAAACCTCTAAAATGTCCTGGGCCTGATGGTGTTATGCCCATCATGATCCAGAAGGCAGAGAAGGTTGTCATACCAGTGCAAACTAGAATTCATAGAATTAGTTTGGCCCTGGGATATATACCAAAGACATGGCAAAAGACTAAGATTGTTTTCATTCCAAAACCTGGCAAGGACACTTATGACCAGGCCAAGTCATACAGACTAATCAGTCTTTCTTCATTCTTTCTTAAAATTATGGAGAAAATCATTGATCAGCATATTAGAGAATACTTGGGTAGAAATAGTCCCTTGCATGCTCTTCAATTTGCCTATCAACCCAGCAAATCTACTGAGACTGCTCTACATCAGCTAGTTTCCAAGATTGAAGCCACTCTGGATCAAAAGGATATTGCCTTGGCAACTTTCCTCGACATCCAGGGGGCTTTTGATAATACTTCCCATCCATCCATCCTCAATGCACTTAGAGAGGCAGGGATTAATCAGACCCTGTGTACTTGGATTGAGGCCTTAATTTCGGATAGATATATACAAATGAACATTTTCGGTGAATCATTTGAAAAAAAGACTACTAGAGGTTGTCCTCAAGGAGGTGTTCAGTCACCATTACTTAGAAACCTAGTTGTAAATAGCCTTATAAAACATCTAAATGATAGGGGCTATTCTATGCAAGGATATGCTGATGACATTGTAATCCTTATCCTTGGTAAAGATTTTGACATAACTTGTCATCACATGCAGGATGCTCTAAGTTATGTAGGTCAATGGTGCATGGATAGGGACCTGATGGTTAATCCTCAGAAAACCTACCTTGTACCTTTTACACGCAAAAAGAAACGGAAAGGTTTTTTCATACCAAGACTTTTTGATGTTGAAATCAATGTGGCTTCAGAGGTGAAGTATCTGGGCATCTATTTAGACCAGAAACTCACCTGGAATAAGCACATTGATGATAGGATCAACCGAGAAAAGCAAAGCATTATGATTTGCAGGCGAATGCTTGGTAAAAACTGGGGTTTACATCCAAAACTGATGTTATGGATGTACACAGCTTTTTTCAGGCCCATTTTCACATATGCCTGTGTGATCTGGTGGCGTAAGGTGGAACAGAAGACTGTGATTGACAGACTGGGGGGTCTACAAAGACTAGCCTGTCTCTGCATCACAGGAGCAATTTCCACCACGCCAACCAGAGCATTGGAGGTTGTGTTGGATCTGACTCCCCTGGACATCTTCATCTGCAGCGTTGCAAGAATGAATGCATACAGAATGAAGCTGCAAAACCACTGGTATGACCAGCCTGTTGCCAAAGGGCACAAGGGCATCACCAGGAATATTCAAGACCCTACTTTCCTGATGCCATCTGACATCATGGAAAAAAAACATACATGTTTGATAGGACATTTGATATAGTTTTTCCAACTAGAGACGAATGGGATAACAACATGTTTGAAACTAAAACAGGAGATCTAATCTGGTACACAGATGGATCACTGAAGAACAGTCTCTCAGGACTGGGAGTTTGTGGCGTGTCACCAAGAATCAGCTTGTCTGTAAGCCTTGGGCGATACGCTTCGGCCTTCCAGGCAGAAGTTTTGGCCATTATCCACTGTCTGCGACTGAATATGAAGAAGGGCTACTATGGTAAGCGGATTCTCATTTTCAGTGGCAGTCAAGCCGCTTTAAAAGAGCTTAATTCCTTCGAAATCAAATCTAAAATGATTCTGGAGTGTAGAAACCTTCTTACAGAACTGGCAACTAGGAACAGGGTGATCCTTGTTTGGGTGCCAGGGCACAAAGGTATCGAAGGTAATGAAAGGGCTGATGAGCTTGCTAAACAAGGATCGTCTTTTGTTCCCATTGGTCCAGAACCTTTTTGTGGTATCAATTTGAAGACCGCAAAAACCAATGTTCTTAGATGGGAAAAACGGAAGACGTATGAAGCTTGGCTTAAATCTCCTGGTCAAACCCACGCTAAAAGTATGATCTGTAGATCATCAGCGAGGATTTCCTATGAAATTCTAAGATGCTCTAGGCAGAAGATACGTTTAATCGTAGGCTTCATAACTGGGCACTACTATTTCAGAAAACATCTCCATAAAATGGGACTGTTTCAGCAAGACCCTATCTGCAGGAAATGTCATATGCAAGAGGAAACGGCTAAGCATATCATTTACGAATGCGAGGCACTTGCCCTTTCTAGATTAACTTCTTTAGGCATCATCCATACTAGAGAGTTATACCTAGATTCCATTAAAGGGTTATCGGACTATATTAATAAAGTGGGTGACCCGAGTAACTGGAACTAGGAAACATTAGATTTGGAGTTAGTGGTACAAAATGCTGATTAAAGCAGAGGTGCCAATGACATACAAACCCAACTTTTAGAAGAAGAAGAAGAGTCTAATATGCATTATAATTGAATCGTTTTAAATTTAAAAATAAAATGTAGACAGTGGTCAATAAAACTGAATTATGTTCTTTTGATGCTTTATATGGATACAAAATGGTCTATGAGGTCATTCAAGGCAGAAATGATTTATTTTCCGCTTGATTAAAAAAATGTCACTTATCTTAATTTCGAATGTTAAAACATCAGGACGAAATTTTTGATCTTATATTTTTGATATGAATAATTGAATGATGTCTTAAAACACACTAAACAAGTAATATGAGAACAGCAAGAATTAGGAGTATGATTTTTATCAAGAAAGTTAGTGCACACACAAAATTTTCTCTTTTACTATTTCATAACTTTTATTAATATATAATTTTTTAAAATTAGGATATCTATTCCGAAAATGATCATGTTTACACAATTTACTACAATTTTTTATGTTTACAAAGATTAAATTTCTTTTTTCTAAGAATTAAATTAATGTTTTGTTAGAGCAGGCTATACAGCTGATAATGAATTTTGTTTGTAATTCAAAACTCTTAAATGTGTTACATTTTTGAAACAGTCAACCAAGTTTTGTAATTCTTTAGACGATAGATCTAAATGTATTTTGTCATATTTAATAATGGCGAGAATATAAGTGTCGACTAATAGTAGGGCATTTTTCAGAAAGTCCAGTCAGAGCTGTTAATAAATGTTCAAATGAATAATCTAAGTTACTATTTAATTTGCTTTCCTTTTAACAATGGATATAATTAAATAACTTATATGTTTCATTTAAATGTTCATTATTTGAAATAAGATGCTCAAATTGAGTTTTAAAATTCGACCACTCTTCATGTTTTCCAGTAAATGTAGGCGGTGGAACTTTTTTCCTTTTGATTTAGTACATTGTGATGACGAAACAACCAAACAGTTAGAATATTTTTTTATTGTTAAGTATCAAAAAATAATCTAATTAAAATGAATTAAATACTCTAAACTTTACTCTAAAATTGACCATATTCTATTTAGTTACTTTTTATATATTAGTTTCAGTATCTTCTAAGTCTTTTTCAACATTTGAAATTTTCTTGTTCATTGTATAATTCACTAATATGATCCAGGTGGTTTTGGAGTACCAATTTTTTTAATTTGAATTCCAGTTCCCTGTTGTACATGATAGGTCTGTTTCAGAAAGTCCTTGCACAAAAGCTTCAATTTTCAATATTCATATTTTGATAGTTAATTTATAGATTTCATTGCTACGATTGTGGACTCTGATGTCCACTATATATTTATAAGATAGAGATGATTAGATATTATAAAAGTTTCATAATAATTATTAACATACACTGTATTTTTAAATTATTTTTATTACTTCTTGTAAACATAAACATAGGTAATAAAAGGTATGATGAAAATTTCCCTCTATTGTATAGTAAATTTTCTCCTCAACCACACATTTTATCCTCTCTCTTCCACAGAATCTCATGGGACGTGCATGAACATGAAAATTATTTAATGTTATAATAATAAATTCTGTTTGATTTGCTTTTTTATTATTAACTAAATTATAACTTTAGAAAAACGAAAACTTACCTTGAATTCATCAGTTTTGCAATAACTGATATCTGCGTTGGAATTTATAAAAATTGTTTTTTGATACATCACTTTTTTCAAATATTTTTTCAAGAATTTTTAGATATCTTATTTGGTGATTCTCCAATAATATATTAAAACTTACATTTATTACAATTACAATCTAATTTAATTTAATTACATATTATAATTTAAAATTTATGACTGCTTATAAAATTATGCAGCTTTCAGCTGTTGGTTAAGATGTTTTCACACTTCTTATTATCCACAAGCTTTTATTAACAAATTCGTAATAATTCGCAATACTTTATGTGTTTTGCTTACATTTTTTAATGAAAATATTTGACTTCATGCTAAGCTCTTCAGTATAATATTTTGACTTTGAAAACTTTAATAGACAATCAGTTATTATGAAGAATAAACAGTGAAACACCTAAGAAGTATATTACATTTCTATATAAATTCTTTTCACCTCATAAGATAAAATCTGAATTTTAACTTTGGAAAATGTAAAATCTACATTTTCTACTATGTGATGATAAGTTTTACAAAAGAATCTGATTTGAAATTATTGATTTTTTTTAAATCTCATAATTTATAACAATTTAAACCAAATAATTATAGGAGAACGATTTTGAAATTATATCATAAAACATATTAATTCAAACAGTTTGGGTCTCAGATAAAACTTTAATCCATATTAAAAGCTTTTATCCACAAGTAAATTTATATTTTAATTTCTTTTTGGAGAACTGCAAGTGATTCTTGAATTTCATTTGTATTTGTGATATCAATTGCTGAAAATCAATTTAGAATTTTTGGGAGAAATTAAATAGATTTACTGGTACTCAAAATAAGAAAAAATATGTATTTTGAAAAGAAAACAACATTTAACAGTACATATTTATTAATTGTAAAAATTTCATCAATCCATAAAAAAATGACATTTTCCAAAGATAAATGTGGACACAATTTTTCATTATTTATGAATTTAATTGTAAAACAATTGAACAGTTGTGTAGTACTTTAAATGTGGTGTATTGCATGTGAGTACAAATTCAACCAATTTTCAGATGCACTTGAAATAAAAACAAAATGTCTAGATAATTTTATTTTATTTATGTGTATTCTAATTTGTTTAAATATTTATATGTTCTATGCATAATATTAGGCTTTTATAGTAATTGAAAACAGAATTTAGTAAACATACATGCATGTAAGCCAAAAAGCTAAGGAATATAAGCCCATCTATAAAAAGTCTAAATTTTCTGCACATTTGCACTTACAGGAGTTGATATGATTTTAACTTGTAAAAAACTTATATTATTCATCATAATTATATAGTTCTTTGAAAAATTGTATAGTTGCTAACATATTTATTTATGTATCAGGTAAGTATATTGAAATGTAATTCATCCTGTTCCTCGTCAGAAATAATTGTGAATATTGTATTCTATTAATAATAATTAATATATTGTATTTTAAAAATAAGGATTAATAAAAAATTAAATTAATGACCTAATTTTAATTTTAAGTAGAATTTAAAAGAAATTATTATGTTAAAATCTATCTAATTAATTTACAACTATACATTTTCAGAGAATTTTTATTTTCATGCAAACATTACATTCATTTTCTCTCTCTTTTGCCTATCACAATTACATTAAGAAATGCACTGTTTGAAATTTACAAATATTTTTATAGGTTTTTGAGGTATAACAATATTTCAGAATAACAGATCATGCATTTTCTAAAAACTCTGTATTTTATGAAATAATATTATTTTAATATTCTTATCTTAAATTATTCTGCTCTCATTGGACATGGAAATGACAAAATTTGTAAGAAATGCACTGTTTGTTTTTGGAAAACATATATCTTGATACTTATCTGTAACTTCTGTGGAATTTCCTTCATTTTCACCATAATAAAAATGATTAATATTTATTTTAAGCATGGTTTGGTTTGTTTTAATCTCTACAATTACCTTTTCAGACAAAATTCAGTTTTAACTTAATTTCTTAGTTTAATTAAAGCTAATTAAACCAAGGTATACACATTTAAGACTTAATTTAGTTGCACTGAAATACAACTATTTTAGACACGTGAGAAAGTCCTTGATTAGATTAATTGAAATCCATAGACAAACAACAAGCAAATATTTTGATCACGGAAAAAGATTGATAAATACCTCAGTATGAAAACTATTTTTTCTTTTAAATTCTGTATGTTGTTAGGATATCTGCTAGTACTGTTAAATATCTCCTTCTAAATTACTTCATCTAATACATGCTTCTAAATCAGTCAATCTTAATTTCATCTTATATTTAATCTCATTGCCAAATAAATTTTGATTAAAAACGAAATTTGTGTTTCACATAAAGTAACATTTATATAACTATTAAACAAAATTAAATGCTATTTTATGGCTAAGAGTTAAATAAGAAACGTATAAATTATTTATACTTTAACATCATTCAAACACCCAAAATTATAATTGGCAAGAGTTAATTTCACTCAATCGGGTAAAACACTGATGCGGAAAATAAACTTTTGGATCCTTACATAATGCATTTTTCCGTAGAATAATCTTTGTTCCAAACTAATATAATTTATTATTTAAAATTAATTCATGGACCAATAAACATGAACCCGTACGATTTTCAGAAGAACAATATGAGGAAAAGTAAAATAAGTTTCATAAATCTTCTTGTGTAATAACAGATTAATGATGTCCCTAAAATTCTTTTGAATTCATTAATTTGTTCGCCATAATTCAGAAGAAGAATTGCAATTTTTTCTAGCTTATAGGTTTTCAAAAGTAGTTTCATTGACGTATGTGTCTCTTTTGCACATGACAAGTGAGCAAATACGAAGTCAAAAATTGACAGAAAGCCAAACTCCTCGCATTTATTGCAATGCTTCTTTTTTCAATTGTATTTCATTTTCCTATACGCTGTAAAACACTTTGCATATATGAATGCTAAAAAAATTTGCGAACCTCATTAATTTGAATTACGCTAATTTTCATCTAAACTACACTCATGCCCTTAAATTAAGGATAATTCAGAATCACTCAAAAATTGAAGTCTAAAATAAAAATTTCATAAGTAGAATTATCACACACATCTTGAAGAATAATATGTAAATTACAAGAAACCCCCAGATGGCGCCGATAAAACGTCACAATGACGAGAGTGTAAGAGAGGGATATATAAGGAATTGTTGAAAAGTGCTAAAATTATACACAAGCGCTTTAAAAGCCTTCAGTGCAATAATCGCATAGTTACATCACAAAGGAAGCATTTGGATGATGTTTTACGCGGTAGAATTATTGGCTACCTTGATTGTGGACGTACCCAGTTCGACGTATCCGAGGAACTTGGAATCACCGATAGTGTCATCTCCAGGCTTTGGCAACAGTTACAAGATGATGGTAATTAGAGTAGACATTGCAGCACAGGTTGCCCTAGAACAACGCCAAATGAAGACATATATTTGGCATATATATATATATATATATATATATATATATATATATATATATATATATATATATATATATATATATATATATATATTCCCATTTAAGCTTATTCCTCCCGTGTACGACTTGTCCAAGATCACTGCACTTGAAGCATTTTTTACTGGAGCTAATTATATACTTGCGGATCCTATTGATGTTGGCAGAACTGGAAAGAGACTCAAGTCAATAGTAGAAGACTACACAAATCCCAACCCTTTAGGACAACATGGAGATTTTATCATTTCATTGGATGGTTATGAGAACATCCACAAAAAACTTCTTGAGTTATTAACAAAATATGCGAAAACTTGATTACCTTATTTATGAATGTCTGATATGAATATTTGGAAAGTGTAGCATTATATAGAAGATATGTTTTTATTTTAAATGTACGCACTATCATTTTAGTAAAAAAGTTATTTCTACAGGATATAATTAATTTTTACCAATGTCAACATGAAATAGATTAAAAACTGCTTACAAGATTTTAAAAAATTCAATAACATTTCAATGCATGGTCTTCCTGAAAGACATTTAGTATAGAATGAATTATTTAATTATATCACAAATATATAGAGTAATTATATATAGTAATCATGAATTATAAGAGAAGAAAATTAGTAAACTCTCTCAGGCAACCATCTAAAATGAGAAGCAAAATCAAAAATCTAAAAAACAGTCTATGTAAATTTATTATGTTCATTTATTACACACACACACCTATATATATATATATATATATATATATATATATATATATATATATATATATATATATATATATATATATATATATATAAGTAAACCTTGTTTTTCTGTTTGGGCTTACATGACTTTATACGTTCATGGAAATATAATATAGGAACATTTTTATGATCCTTCTTAATATAATTGGTAGATAATATAAAAATATACCAACAACTGGTTTTACATTTAATTGTACTTCAAAAGAATATTTTTCAATCTGTAACTAATGTTCATTTTTTCAAGCCAATATAAACCAATGGAAAAATACTTCCTTTCATTCATATATGTTCTCTTTTGTTTTTAAAAAACCATAATAAAAAATATTAGTTTTTTTTTTTTTTTAATTTTTCCGTTATCGAAAGCTGTTTTAGTGAAGTTCGTGTTTTTTACGTGACAAGAAAGCACACACAAGCTCAAAAAATTTATACAATAGCCAAGGATTAATATATTTGTATTTACTATAGCATTTTTTTTGTTCTGATGTAATTTTCTTTCAGTTTTTCTCTAAAAGAATTGTCCTTATAAATGTGAGAAAAAATTGTGAAATCACATAATTTTGAATCCCTCTGATATAGCTAAAAAAAATAGTGTGAGTTTTTGACAATGATTTTGTCATCGATGTTCAACAAATGAATTTTAAGCTGAGCATTCAGTCCCAGAGACAATATGTAAAATTTAAATTATGGGTGCCACCACTATATTTTTCAACCAATAGCTGGCAAATAATACAAATAGTAACATTCAATTCTAATATAAATGGTAACATTCATAATAATATAAATTGTAATATAAATGTAACATTCAATTCCAGTTTAAAATTAATTTGTAATGTAACTAATATTGAAGAAAAAAAGGCTGGTGGACAATGTGGGAAATATCAAAATTAATGCTTTTCTACCATATATCGGATTACCATGATTACCTGATGTTTATAAATCCTTTGAACAATCTACAAATATTAATAGGATAAAGAAACTGGCAAGCATAAGTTTCATATGGCAGTATCCATTGAAATAATTTACACATTATTGAAAGTTATTCTTTTGGATATTAAGCCCACTTCTCAAGAAAGAGAACATTATGATAAATTAATGCGACTATGCGAGATTATGGAAAAAGCGAAGAGAAATTCTACCAAAATAATAATATCTGAAATATTACTGTAGAAAAACCATTAGTAAGATTTTGCAGCCGATGTATTTATAAACATAATACAAAGCAAGGAATCTAAACATGCCCAAAATAAGTTTTTTATATAACATTAAACGTCGCATGTATTTGTAATATAATTTTATCCAGGAACAGTTCAAAAGTCAAAACCATACAAAATCTGCAGAAATACCAGTAGATCTTGACCTTATTTATGGGTATTTGGATCACAATATTACGTGTATAACCTTTACTTACATCATAGGAAAACATCTTCTAAAAGGATAATATATATGCTTGGTGCCATAACAAATAAATATGAATATCTCGAATAATTGCCTACCAAAGAGGAAACACTAGTAATATTTCATTTTAAAAAAGACCCTATAGTTTCAAACTACATCACAAAAAGTAAGTTATTCTTTTGAGCACTTTGCATCAAAACAAAGAATTGCTCTACTGCCCTGAAGAAAAGCCATATGTGTTCTTAGATTATAATTCATTTAAAATTTAATATGAATATTTTTCATGAACATTTAAGCACATAAGTTCGTAAGGGAAGCAAATCACTGGCATATAACATTCTATAATATTCGTGTAATATATTTTTTTATGTATACTTGTTCTAAATGTAGTACTTTAATAGCTAGCAATTTATTTACACTAATTTACAAGTTATTGAATCTTTACATACAAAATCTACATAATGATATCATAAAGGATAACAAAACTTTGTTATTGTGTTACAATTTGAAGTGTTATAACATTTTTATTAGTTACTTCATGATTTTTAAAAGCACATCTGCTTAATATAAATAAAAAATATCTTTATAATAATATCCAATAAAGTTAATGTTTACGTATTTATATATATGATCCATATATTTAACGATGCCAAGTCTTCCACTGAATATTTTTGAGAACATGATGTATTGAATCTTCACAAAATGGTTTTAAATGACATGTCAACATAATATATATATATATATATATATATATATATATATATATATATATATATATATATATATATATATATATATATATATATATATATATATATATTAGATAAAACATGAAAAATATTGAAACCAGAAATATAAAATTGGAAAAATACTAAAGTATACGATGCAAATGAGAAGAAGAAGGCATAAGGACCACGTCTTCATCAGGTGGGAAATGGCCTGCTATGCAAAATGAACACTCTCTTCTGACACATGCTCGAAGGATAAATTGCTAAATATCTTAGAGCAATTCCCCCGAAGAGTGTTCCTATTAAAATAACTTAGTTAAAAAAATTATAATATATATATATATATATATATATATATATATATATATATATATATATATATATATATATATATATATATATATACAGAAAAGTAAAAATACTCACAATAGATGAAACATACATACAGTAGAAAAAATAAATACAGTAGAAAAATGCATTATACCAAGGTCAGCAAATCAGATTGAATTCATATATTAGAATAGTAGGAGAGTTTCCTAAAGTAAATTTGAAATTTGAATAAAGAAATATTGCCAGGAGTAGTTAAATTCAAAAAGTTAAAGTGGTTTAGAAACATGTAATAAATTTGAAATTGAAAGGGGATTTAAGCTTAAGTTATGTATAAAATAAAGTGTATAAATGTAGGTGTTTTCATATAAACAGGATCCCGATATTCCAAACACAAAGTTCAGGAATTCATGACAAGATCCTAATCCGAGATAAGTTCATGCTGGGTTAAAAAAATAAGTACCCATCTCTCGTTATTTAAAATTTTCTTTACCTTCAAATCTTAACTTTCTACTAGAAATAACATGGTCGTATTTCCTGGAAATATTAAACTCAGAATTTGTTTAAATTCAAAATAAGAATACATGGATAAAAATAAGGATGCATGTAACCTTTTAACATTGGTAACAATGTTAAATCAACGATGTATTATATGGGAAATTCAATTTACACTCATGTCCTTAAATTAAAGATAATTCAGAATAACACAGAAATTGAACTTCAAAATAAAAATTTCACTTGAAGAATAATCACACATATCTTGAAGAATAATATGCGAATTACAAGTAACAACCAGATGGCGCTGATAGTACACCACAATTACGAAAGTGTAAGAGAGGGATACATAAGGAATGTATGCAAAAAGGTAAAATTATTCACTAGCTCTTTAAAAGCCTTTCAGTGCATTAACAGCATAGTTATGTCACAAAGTAAGCATTTGGATGGTGTCTTACGTGGTAGATATATCGGCCGTCTAGATTATGGATAAACCAAGCTGGAATTATCCGAGGAACTTGGAATCGTCCAGAGTGTCATCTCAAGGCCTTAAAAACGGTTCAAAGATGATGGTACCGTGAGTAGACGTGACAGCATAAGTCGCCCCCCAAGTTACGACGCCGAATGAGGACCGGTATTTGACAGTTACTGCCAAAAGAAACAGACGGAGCACAGCTTCAGACCTCTCTCGTTAGCTCCCTTCAGCTACCAATACGACAGTTTAAAGGTAGACCTGTACAGACGCTTAGGACACACTGATCTATATGCTTGTAGGCCTCTCAGATGTGTTCCACTTGCCGTAACTCACTGTCACCTTCGGTTAACCTGGAGTAGGGAAACACTGCAACTGTGGTCTTCTGCGAAGTTTTCCGTCGTGTTTAACTTTCAGTCTGGATCTCGCCGGACATTCATATGGAGAAGGCCAGATACCCGTTACCAACACGATTGAACGACACCGTTTCTTTGGTACAGGATTGCTCGTTTGAGGAGGAATTATTCTGGGTTCCTCAGAACTTACCTGCATGTTCAGAAAGTCACCATGAAATTCCACATCTATCGGGATGTCATTTTGGAACAACATGTACGTTTGTTTTGGTATGCCATGGGTGCAGAATTTCTGTTTATGGATGACAACACCCAACCTCACCATTCAAACATTGTAGATGAATGCTTTCAATCAGAGGATATCATCCCTATGGACTGGCCAGCTAATTTACCGGACTTGAATCCAATAGAGCATGTTTGGGACATGCTTGGTCGAACATTAGACCAAGTATATTATCAGAACCTAGAGATTTCATCACATTAATTTCTTTTAAAACAATTTTTAATTCATACATTGTAAAACTAGATGGGTTTTTTTTATTTTTTTTTTTTTTTTTTTTTTTTTGAACAATAGAGAAACGAATGTCTGAACTGTAGCATTTATGACTCTTGTTTCTCGCAGATGTCTCAATTGATTTGTTACCCCCTATAGAAATTTCATTTACTCATTTGTCTTCAATGATCATCAAGTAAGTAAGTGATTGTTTTATACTTGCCTGAAATGTGCCCCTTTGACCTAATTTTGTATTACACTCTTCTTCTTAAGAATTTTGTGTATCTAGAGCATTCGTCAGTTTTCAAAACATTGTTTGGGATTCTAGCATCAATTTCATTGCATATATCTCTCTAGGATTTTTTTTTATATTGATATCACAGACATATTTTATGTCAGCATTTCTTTGGTTGTTCTATATTTTTTCACCACAGTAAGAAATTTAGAGATCCTAAAATAGCAAATCCTTTTTTCTGATGACTTTAAAAATTTCTTGTGTGTTACATGAAAATTATTTCTTAATGTTTTCTCTCAGAAATATATTGTTTATCAGATGAAACAGTTGTTTCTTTGAAAATTCTCCAGCTCACTTCATATCCTTCATTTAATATCACATCGCAAAGTATTCGTTGAGTCTTTTTGTAATGAAAAGCCTGTCGGTTTTACAAAAGTCCATATCTCTTTTTTAGCACTTTTAGTAAATTGTCATTTTTAATTTTAATTAGGATAAGTAGGTGGTTACTATCCTAATTATTCAAAAATGTCTACTCTGTCTATGTCAGCACTAACTATAGAGACATCATGGACCTCGGCAGTGTCAGGACTGAACAAGAAAGGGGTAGCAGGGCCCTGATTTAAAAATATGATGGATTCATTTTCCACTGGTTTTAAAAAGTCATTACCTCTGTTATTACTACATAAAAACCACATTATTGGTGTTCGTTATTTATAATGTCAAGATAAATAAACAGGAATCTTCTAGGATCTTAGTCCAAGTAAAAATCTGAAAAACTGCGTATTTTCAATGGATGATTCTTGTAGAAAATCTTTTCGTTTCTCTTGCTTCAATTTATCAAGATACATTTCCTTCAAAGTTCAGTATTCATAGAAGGAATATGTATATATCTATAATAAGGCACATCTATACTGCAGAATGACAAATCGACCCCCTGCTTTAGTTGGTTTGTCATATCCAAATATATTATAATTTTTAGCATACAATTGAGAGTGTTCTCTGAGTTTCGACTCCTGTAAAACAGTAATCTGAAAAACATGAATTTCTTTAGCCTTACTTTCATGGCTAAAGTAGTTAAATCCTAAATATTAAATTGGATTGGCTTAAGAATTTTTCCTTAGTATCCTTAAGACTGTAACTTACTTGACGAACCTGGTCCATTGAACCTGGTCCTATTTATTCTGCTTGACTGGTGATGAAGAATGAATACTAGAAACATATGTACTCATGATAATAGAACGAACTTTTCTGCTGCTGTGGACCATAAAATTTCAAAACATCTCAGGTAAAAATCTGATTTATCTCTAATGTTTCACTTGTTAACTAGGTATAATGGAATGGCCCAAAACAAACAAGAGAATTTTAGTTTCATCTGTGATAATAATGTGAATTAGAAATCTTTAAAATAGTAAAAAAAATCTTACACACACATAAACCTCCTCTATTCAGTAAGAATCTGCTTGTTTCTCTTTAGTTATTCGTATTATTTCAAAGTTTCATTATAGAAGAATGATATTCATTTATATAAAACGTAAGGAATAGCTACGAAGAATAAAGCACAACAAAAATAAAAATTAATTTTCTCATTTTTACACGAAAATTATTTGAATAAAATATTTTTTCTTTTTAAGATCATATGGAACTCACAAACATTTCATTAGATTAATAAAAATATAAGAAAAGAAAATAATTTTAAAAAAAATTATGAAAAACTAGAAGTAAGCGACTAGGAAATGTACAAAAAAAATAAAATTATGAAAACAATTCCTACCATGTTAAAAGAAACTGAAACTATGTATTCCATATTAGATGAAATATTTCTGATTCTCAGATTTAAATAGATGCGATTCTCGTACATTCACAAAATTATGGTTTAAAAAAACTTGCATTATTTATTTACATAGGCTCATTCTTAAAACACTTTCTAAACTGATTTAATGACAATAAATTTTATGCCGATGAATTCTTATAAAAAGATGTGAACATTGTTCATATTGTTATATTCAAGTATTTCAATACCAGGAAAGGAAATACTTGTATTTCATTGTCATTGAATGTTTTAATATTTAGTAAAAAAGAAACATTTAATGCTGATATTACAAAACTAACATTCATAAAATGCACAAATATAAACTTATTAGATGTTGTATTTGAGGATTATTTCTTCTTCACACAACATATAAAAAGGATTAATGCCAATCCTCGATTTGAAAAGAAGGAATTGGCTTCCAATGCACACACATGCTGTTGTGTTTTTTGGTACTGCTAAGAGAATGCTCTTAGTCTCCATGCTTCTAGAATTTGATGAAAAAATATAAATTTTTGAATAAAATTCTCAAATATTCATTAGAGATTTTCTTAAAAATTTAAGAAATAAATAATAAATTGGAGCTTCAATTTTCGAATATGTTAAACTTCAAATAATTGTTTTAATTGTTCAAAAGTTTTATAATTGATTAAAAGAGACTATTATGAATGCCTAAATCATTTTAATTACAAGGTAAACAAGAAATTTTTGCTGTCTTTGTGTTGAATGAAGTGAGAATAAGTATGCAAATTACTGTATATTGTAGTTGATACCCGGTAAATCGAGAGTAGGATTATCAGTCTTATAAAAGCAAGTTCACGGCACACATTCATCAATCGTAACTCAGTATAAAAAGGAATGGGGAATGGAGGTATCAAAGGAGCTACGATATAATTTCATAGCGTACCAGATGCTGCAACAAGTCGCCGAATGTGTCAAGCGCTTAGGGATAGCTCTGTAAATGATCTTACGGAAAGCCACAAATTTAGCTCGTGAGATTTGTCTCTCCATTATAAAGGTGATGTCTGGTGGACAAGTCATCATATCGTTCACTATAAGCTGCTGCCAACGGGCCAAATGTTCACTGCTAGCTTTTACTTGAAGCCATTGAAAAGTGTGCAATAGGCATTGTAACAAGGAACCATCACTGTTTAATCGCAAGGGTGTACTTTTCTTGGTTGATATCACAAAGATTCATTTCACATGGGTAAGAAAGAATACAATACAACGACTTGGTTGGGGGGCATTGTTCCATCCTCCTTACAAACCTGACCTAACACCATCCCATTATCACCTCTTCGAACCCCTGGACAATCATCTTTGTAGAAAATTCTTTCCCTAACAAACAGACTAGTGCCAAGCACTCATGAACGTCCTTGAATCCAAATCCTCCGAATTTTATCATAATAGGAAAGCTCAACTGGAGACACGTTGGTAGAATGTGCTGGATTTCAATGGCGATTACTTCAAGGATTAACAATACGTAACACTTTCAGCAGTTCCTGTTATTTTAAGTGATTAAAAAAGGCAAGATCTTTCTTGTTTACCTTGTACCATGTTACATTGTATCTTCTCATATCATGTTGAAAGAATAACTAGATGAATTATTGTAATCTGATAATATGTAGTGGACATCCCAATAACCTAAGTCTATTATAAATAATTTTAAAGTATAGAACATGAATACCTTTATGGCTGTCTTTTCAAAGAGTGTGAAAAACATTTACATGTCACAAAGAAGAAAACCTTGAAAATTTCTAAGCACCCTTTCAACAATCATACATATAAAAAGACAATTTGATCTCATCTACTATTGGAAAAAAACACAGAGAAAGAAGTTTGGTCTCACCTATTGTTGAACAAAAGCGTATAATCCTAATTTTTTGTTCAATAGTAGATGTGGTAAAAACAAGACATTTCAATCTAAGCAACACTATCCTATCACAAGTCCACTGTGTATAATTTAATTATAATTGTTTCACAGGTTGTCGGAAAGTAATCAAAATTACATCTAATTTCAGAAATGTTTTAAGTGCTTTTAAAATCTATACGCCTTTTTGTAAGAATGATGTGTATATTCAATAGTTTTAAATATTTAATAAAACACTCTTTCAAAATGTTCCTATTTTTCATTATATGATGTAAGACTGGTAATAAACTTTAACTTTTCCAAGAATATTCGACAATACGTCAAAGAAAGATTATACGTATTTAAAATGTGAACGATTTTAACATTTTATAAAAAAAATCATGTTTGCAGTATAGAATGCTTTAATTTTTTGCGCAAATAAAAAGAGTTGTTTCTCCAATAATTATTAAGAAATAGTTTTGTAAACAAAATCTCTATACTCTCTATATATAATCTCTATATATAAATATAATATACATAATGCAACGGAAAAAATTTGATCTTATTAATTCCAAGAAAAAAGAGGCTTATGAAAGTATAATTTATTTTTACTCTCTGAAGTAACTTCCGTAGGCATGCAATAGCTTCTCTCATCATGTCTCAATTATACTATCTCATATGGATAAGATTCTGAAGATTTGGATACAAATAGTCCATGAATTCATGGTGCAAATCTGCTTCACATTCTCTGAATCTTCTATTCTGAAATTTTCAAAACATTTAATCACGGAACTATATCGAAATGCTTCACATATTCGGAGATTTGATTAACTTCTATTAAGCCTGTTTAGAAGTGTATTCGGGAACACTTCAACCATTTAAGCCCAACGTCAGCTTCGAACCTATGAACTGTTCAACTGAAAGCCCTAGTTTCTTACCGTTTGGATGATAGTTCGCCTACAAGATTCGTCAGTTCACATATCAATTCTCACTTCTTTCAATTTTAAAGCGCAAAATGAAAAGAAAGCTATTGTTCAGTTACAACTACACTGGTGTGCAAAAATTAAGAACGAAACGATTTTTCTAGTGCAGCGGTCTCAGCAGTGTTCCAAATCGATAAAAATCGTACCAGAACATCCTCCAGATTTAAGAATATGGAAAAAGTAAAAAAAACTGTCCTAAAAATTTCCAAATAATATTGGAAAATGACCACATGGAACAGAATGACAGAGACGACCAAAATATCCATGTGACAGTTCTCTAGCAAGAAACATCCAGCTTTTAGTATGGGATATGATCTCCCCTGACTGCTGTGCAGGATTGACATCGTCTGTCCATACTGAGTATGAGGTTGACAATACGTTGTTGAGCTACTGCTGCTCCTTCTTCTTGTAGCACCAATCGCAGTAGCGGAATCGTTACTGGTGGTTGATGACGTGCCATCAAGCGTCTCCCTAGAAAGTCCCACACGGGTGTTATTGGATTTAGATCCGGGGGCCTTGCCGGCCAATCCATGCGTTCAATATCCTCACTTTTCAACAGCTCTTCGACAGCCTCTGTAGGATGAGGTGGAGCATTGTCGTCCATGAAGAGGAACTGGAGACCCATAGCACCTCTAAGAAACACACATGAAGAAGGAGAATATCATTACAATAAGGGACCCGGTGACTGAACCTCCTTGGACTATATGAAGATCAGTACGGGTACCAAGCATGATGCCTCCCCAAACGAGAACACCGCGACCTTTAAAGCGGTCTCTTTAGACAATGTTGGAGGGGTTATTGCGTGTTCCCTGCTCTCTCCAGGCGTGTATGAGTCCAGAATCGGTAGTCAGACTAAATCTGCTCTCGTCCGTAAAGAGTACTTGAACCCATTGCTGATCCGTCCAATTCTGTTGTTCCCGGCACCACACAAAGTGCCTTCTCCTTCAACACAGAAAGAAAATTGTTAGTATTTTATTGAGAAAATTATAATTTATATGAATAATTTAAACTGTTCCTGCCATTGTTACACATGTGATACATTTTCTACTTAGAAAAAATGAAGGTATTTAGCCACGATTATGATTGAGCATCCTCAGTTACTATACCTTGAAAATGAAATACTGATTCTGTGTGTGAATGAAAGTGGGCAGACGTTAATGATACACTACGTACATGTGAATAGGCCACCATTGTGCAGCCTCCTGGGGACTGTAAACCGTGATATTGGTAGTCCAGTCTTCTGTTGGTGGTGTCTCGCGATTTCTCAAGTCGTCTGCCCCATCTTCCTCTTTGTTTGTAGGACCATATACCAGTTGTCGACTGCCGCGGTTGCTCGTGGACGACCAGTGCTGAACCTTCGGATAGCTTTTCCTGTAGTTTGAAATGCTCTCCAGATTCGTGAAACGATGCTATCAGTGATTCCAAATTTCGCAATTCATACTTGTCACACTTCGACCTTCCTCAATCTTCCCAATGATTCGACCTCGCGTAAGGTCATCTAGATGTCGTCTACGAGGTTGCATGTTCATTATTTCACACTGATTAAGCAGCTCTACTTCGTTTAATCTGATATACGCCGTGCAATAGCTTTGATAGAAAGGCTGAGCGTACACCTCCAGCCTGCTTTACACCCTTCCGACATTCCTACTTTACGTCATGTTGCTTACTTTGAGTATGCCCTTGCGTAACTGACCGTAGTCGATCTTCTGATTGGTTTTTCAGTCCGACCTAGCTGTTTGTTCCGCTGTTATGCTAATTTTTCCATTTCGTCCTTAATTTTAGCACAACAGTGTATGCAGAATAATATAGGCATTACTGTGTGTTGCTTTATAGAAAGTTTTGGATAAATGGAGTTCTTAACAAGTTAATGTATTACATATTCATGAAAATCCTTAGTTCAAAATAATCAGCTTCTCATATTTAAGCTTAGTTTTTGCAGTGTATATAATTAAACATGCATGACAATTTCACTATTTCAATTTTAGATCAATTGTATAAAATAATTAAGAGTAACATTCAATTAAATGAACAGAAAAATAGTAAAATGGTAGATTATCATTTCAAAAGAGTTTTATGATTTTGTCAATGTTTAAAATGAGTTATCGATCCCACTACCATGTCCGAAATTCATCGTAAAGTTATTTTAAGGGATACTTAAAAGGATAAGGAGTGCTGCTTAAGGGATACTTAAGCAGTACTCTGTGTACTATTAACATCACACTCACAGTAATTTATGTACACTTGTAGTGAATTCAGATGAACCCATATCATGCTAAGAAATTTCTGGTGAGTGAGAACATCTATTGGGCAAGATTCCAGTGCTGTTGGTGTAATTTTAAAGAGAAATTTGGTACGAATGAGAATACATAGTTTCGAAGAATTTTCGAAAAGCAATCACTTATATTGAAGTCCTAGATTTATGGATATTTTTCTTTCCATGACTTTCCAATTTTAAAACAATTTAAATATTTCTGTGCTTTTGCTGCTTTATTTCATTCAAGCTGTAATAGAATACAAAATCTACATTAATCAAGATTTTCTAATGCATAACTTCAATACCTATTTTGAATTGGTGCTCCCTTTTCTATTAAATATTTCAATACCACCCTCTCTTACTCCAGAGAAATAAGAGCGTACATGATGCATGTTGAAAACAAGAATTAGATAAAAAAAATTACAAACAGACAGAATATAATTGGAATTGAAATTCTACTGAATTTTTTTATTTAAATTAGAGAAATAAAATTTTATATCGTGTCTGTTATGAGGTTCGGTAGGGGATTTAATGATATCAAGTAATCCATAGTAAATTATTTATTTCTAAATTGACAGTTGCTGAGAATAATCAAAATACATACTTAATTATGTTAAAAAGTATTTTTTTCAAAATTTAAAGACATCGAGTTTCTGACTTAATAAATGAGAAGGCTGAATTTGATGCATTATAAGGAGCTTGTTAATATCAAGCTTTATTTTACATAAAAACGATCGTAAATTACTGCATTCAGCAACAGGGTACAGATTTTTCTTTTTCATTACCATTGATGTTAAAGCACTAAATTCAAGTTTTTCTAACAATGAAGACCGTAATGCTATCAGAAATCACTGAACAATCCAGAATGCAGTTGCAAAATTTATTTCTGCAGCCAAAATACTTGGTAGTCATTCTTAAATTTAACTTTTAATTCCTAATTTGTTATCAGGTCAGTTAATAATTTTAAATGAGATTATCCTTCTATGTTGATGTTGAAAAAGGATTTAAAACTCGTTGTTGTATGTTTATGTTTAAAATGTTCTGCGATCGTTCCTTAAGGTCATTATAGATGATTTCCAAGAGCTGACAGTATACAATCAAGTCGTCGTGCTTGAGAGATACTGCTGATAAACATAGGAATCTATTGAATTCCCATCTGCTTATATTTCTTTTATAAAATAGCAGTTTAGGCACGAATGCAGAAACGCTAATTATAGCCTTAATCAAATTTAAGTCGTCAACTTGATATTGAATATTGACATCATTAACAATTTAAACAGGTTGCAAAGTAAGCAATACCCTGTCTTTGTTTCCCAATAATTCTATCACTAACTATTAATTAAAACTGATGTGTAAAATCGAGTCAAATAAGTACCTTTTTAAAACCAGTGCACCTCTGTGTGAATCAGTAATCCCTTAAAATCTTCATCATTTGCAATGCAAAGGAGTATAAATAATATATAATTCATTCAGTTGCTTCTGGTTTTATTAACTGCTCTTGTAACATATTGCAGTGAAGTATAGAGGCGTTCGCTTAAATGTTTCGCAACCAAATGCTATTGATGAATTACGCAATGCACAGCAAGCATGTCATTAACTTTATTCTTATGCATGGAGTGATGCCTTTGTCACGCCCTGTCATAGCCGGTGCACCCCCGTAGAAACTGACAAAATAATATTGTGTGACAAAAATATTATGCAAAATTATAAATTGTAACTCTTAATCTTTGATGCGATGGGTTCATTGGAGGTGACTCATCCAGCTGAACTGAAAATTGATAAGTCTGAAGATAATTGCACAACGATTTTTCAATGTTTTCAGTCATCTCATCAATTCATCTTTGCACGGAATTTTTGCTCAAAGTAATTTTTCGAATAATATATGTTACTGGTTTATGACACACGATAGTCATTACTTCTTTTACTTATAGTAAAATTAAATCTTCCCTAATATTATGTGGCTTGCCTGTCAATGAGAAATTGTTTGCAGAGCAATCATCGTTGTATGAGAGCAATCGTCAATGAGAAATTGTATGAATGATGATGGACTTCAAGGAAGTCCGTTATCGTCTTCTTTACTAGTTCATAACAATAATTTTGATATATTTGCCTTATTTCCAAACTTCATTTTTAGTTTTAGAAAATAGGTCATATTTTGGTCTTTTTTTTACGGATGCATTTTATTAAGATCATCTTGAAAACTAAAAGGTTTCCTCTCTTCATTTGAAAATGTCTTTTAATAAGTAAAGCACATTACCCTGATGGATGTCTGGGATTTTCTATAAATCCATATTTTATATAGTACACACTATACTGCCACCTCTTCCATTTTGCTTCTGACCCGGGATTTCCTTTACTTAAATTTTATCCAAGTTAAGGGAGATGCATGGGATATTGCCGGTTTAAATAATATAAGTTGCAGTAGAAAAATATTAAGACACAAATGCGCCGTTTTCATCATACACAATACGAGCTGCTGTGAACGATAGAGAGAGTGAGAATGAGTCAATAGTTTTCAACGAGAGAGAAATAGTCTAGCTTCAACGTCGCCGTGAAGTGTGTATCTTACTAAATTAGCGTTCAAAGGTATCTCTTTCTCTCAACAGTGAAGTCTTATATCGAAATATGTGAGTTTTCACACACGAGATAGAAACGAATTATTAGCATAATTTTTAAGTCTTTTCTAGACTATACTAGGTTAATCTTCCAACGACCCTCCGTTCCATATCAATGCTCCCTAATTTTCTCTTTTCTTTTACCGCCCCCCTGAAAGCCTCAGACGACCACAAGAGAGTTATCGCTCACGTTGGGAACTTATACTCTACAGAATAAAGGAATAAATATTTAGGAAATGAAATATCAGAGTTTAAGATATTGAAATAAAATGATTGCATTTTATAAATCAAGCATATAGAAGAATAAATATAGTCTTTAAATTTATTCTAATGAGACATAAGTTTGTTATAAGCAGTGGTTTGAAATTGTTTTTCACATTTTGACCTTGTCTTATTGCTGTACGTGAAGAAAACTATGAGCTGAAAAGGCTATGTTATTATTTTGGACAATTTTTCCCCTTCGTTGTCAAATGATAGATAAAGTTTACATTTAACATTATTTTAATCTTATGTGTTTTACAAAGCAAATTCAGAGTAGGTTCTTAGAAATAAATAGTTTTTAAACATCATGCTAAAATTTGGATAACAAATTAAATTTATTCAAAAAACGCAATTCATTTCCAATAGTGTAATGATATTATCAGTTAAATTCAAATTGACACGTTGGTTGTATACTAAATTTAGTAATAACAAAGAATGTTGGAAAATAACGCTGTTATTTCTTAATTATTCAAGAAATTAAATGTTTGTTTTACAGGCGGTGATACAAAGGTTATATATATAAATGATTGTTATCAAAATAATGGAACACCTTTTATTTACAAATAATTATTAATTAGTATGGTGTAGGAACAATTTTGACATGAAATATGGCATGTCCTCCAGTAGGAATTTATTAAAATAAGTCCTAAATACTGCTTACAGGGATATGTACAACTCTTTAGAGTAATATTGTGAAAGGTCCTGGAAGAGGCAAATGGATGATATCGATTCCTTATTCCTTATAAATTAAACCATAACTAACAATTTATATTGAAGTCTGTTGACTGTCAAGGACTAAACAAGTTAAACGATATCCTTGTGTTCTTCAAATCAGGATAAAAGAACTCCTGCTGAATGAATGGGAGTACTATCATAATTGAAAACTCTCTCTTCTACAGAAAACAAAAGTTTTCTTCATAGGCTGGACCTGGTCTCCTACATTTTCCCCATTCTTCTTCCCAGTAATCTATCGTTTCAGTCTTACGACATGTTTGACCTATATTACGTCAAATCGTTCTTTATATTTAATGCTTAGAAACAGAGAGTCACGATCATATGCTTGTGCATCTTTCTAAACTTGCACCTGTCCTGTTATAGAGACAATTGCAAAAGACAATTCGTCAGACAACATTAATTTATTCTACTAATCTATAAATCATGTGCTGTCAGTATTACACCACTATAGGTGACGTTTGGTATTAATATCTGTGACAAATAATTTAAGAATAGATGGGCTGCTGTAAATGTTTTGCTTATGAAAGTGACTTATAACTTCAATATTGACTTTAAGAAATACAGATGCGATGGAGATCTGCAGTCAAATTTACTGTTATTTTGTGTTCTATATTCATTAGGATTTATATCAGTACTTTCTGTTGTTTTTCACTTAGCTTCTCATTCTGAACATTAATTTGTTTTGCCGTCTTCCTTTGTCCCATAGTGTGTATATTGTCAAGAATTTAGACACGATACCCTCAGGAATATCTAAAATTCGGGATTGTTTTGTCACTTTCTCAAATTATTCAGGCTTCTGCTATTTGGGTTCTCATAATCTGAGAAGCATGAAATTTTATGCTTTTGAAAGAAATCCTGAATTTATAGTTTCAAAAAGCTGACACATAATACTAGATTATATATATCTTAATTATTAAAAAACTTTGTTATATTTTTGGACACCCTGTTATATTTTTTGAATATTTTAGTTTTTATGGAGACTGTCCGGCAGTACTAAGCAATTATTAATTACAACAACATTATTACTAACTATCACATTAAATTGTATTAGTAATGCATGTAATAATTATTGTATATTCTAAGAGATAATTTAAATTCTCTCTCTCCTATATATATATATATATATATATATATATATATATATATATATATATATATATATATATATATATATATATATATATATATATATATATATATATATATATATATATATATATATATATATATATATATATATATACTATGGGTGAAGTACATCGATGTTTTTATCCTGGTGGGGTCACCCTAGGGGCGAAAGTTATTCTATTTTGCCTATCTAATACACTCAGGTATCCTGGGCTATGTCAGTCTTTTCCCTATGATGCCCAAAGTATTTTACCCAATTGAAGCTGCGGAGCTGTCAGGGTAACCCCTTCCCAAATTTTAGTTTGCATAGATTTTAGAAAGAACGAGATCCTCAAGTATCCTTCATTGTTTTTAAACTTTTTGTATATTTTTCGATTTAGGGAGATTGTCTATGCTTGACAATTATTAATTACAAAAAAGCAACATCAATAATTATTAAATTGATTCGATTATAGTTACAAAAACAACATATATGTGTGGGTGCATAAATTTTCAGTAAAATTAAAAAGTATTCATTGACAATTCTTTATGAGAAAAATCTAGCAACCCGTTTAGTCAAGAAAATGTTGGTATTCATTATTTATGGAAATACAGCAAAATCGTCATAATTATTCTTATGATTCTCCTTGCAGACTGAATACTTGGAATCTTTTCAAGATTAAAAGGATTAGTTAAAGGGAAGGTGATATTCAAAGTATCATTAAATTTTTCTGGATGAGCCTTATGTACATTCCTAGAACGAATGATGGCCCACTGGAAAAACAAAATTTTTCAGATCAAAAAATTAGGCTTGATCCTAGCCACTGTTTAACAACGAGACAACATCAACTTTCTGTTCGCAATGTTTCAAACTTTTTCGAAGTTTCTTTGGAACCTCATGTATTAATCGTACCCTCCATAGAAAGTCCTATAAAAAGCAACTTACCATGTGGACATCAAAAACCAATTACAATAAAATTAAGCGTTTTAGCTGTCCATTTTACGTTGTCAAGGTATACATTTGAGAACAATAAATTGTAAATAATATTTGTTATTCTTGTTGCTAATGCCACTTGAATAAGCCAAGTGCCGAATTGCGATACAAAATAGATGTAGTAGATCGTCTGGTGGTGCCTATCTATCGGAAGAGTTTTGGAAAAAATCGAACTTTCACCTTCGTGGAGCTCTGATTTGACGAAAGAATCACCCTACTGACTTAAATTCACAAAATAAAATTGAATTACATTAGCATGTCTAGATAAATAATATATATGCTGTTGCCATGAATCAGAAAATTGAACAAATACAAAAAAATATCTGACAGTTATTCAATTTTCTTTTATGAAGAATCTATATTTCAGTTATTTACTTAAGTGCGAATGGCAGTAATATAAAGCAACAGTGAGTAATATGAAAGTTATGACTCTTATTGAATCTATGTAGATTATAGGGCCTTCAATGTCTTAGAGATTACATATTGTTAAAATTTTGTTTCATAAATCCCTGGATTTGACTACATTGGTTAAAACACCTGTTCAAGAACAAAAAGAAAATATTGAAATCTTTAAGAACAATGGCATTCTCCTCGTTTTTACAGAAAGTTACAATGAGACTAAATAAATATTTTATTGAAAAATGCCTTGATATTAAAAACAGAAACTTTCGTATAGTAGCAGTATATAAAAGAAAACGACAGTTATATGCTTTATATATGCCTTCAGATTCATAACAATTTGAAATATGAAAATTGCGTTTAAATTTTTTGCATTATATTTTCTAATAAAACATATGCTGCTTTGACTTTAATGATTTTCTATTAGTTGATGAAGACTTTGACAGAAATGTGGTAAGACATTCCAAAAAATATATTTTAGCTGGATTAATTTACAATATAATAAAAAGTAGGAAAATAATTTCGATGAAACTTAGACTTAAATTGTTATAAACGTCATTTAATTCTTAATATGCCAGTTTCCATCTATATATATATATATATTAATTATATTTCTGTTACTTAAAATATTTTAAACATAAGCAAGGTTGAAAAGGTTACCATAAGCTTTTGTGAGTTTTGTGTACATTTTTTGCTTTGCTATAGAATATTTAATATTTAATTAATACATAAAAAATTATTATTTTACAAAATTTTTTTATCTAACAAAAATTTTATTAATTTTTTTAACAATAATAAAGTTTCGCAAATGGCAAAAATTAATCTACTCTATAAATATATACAAATAAAAGTGTCAAGGAATGTAGAACACGGTGAATATAAAAGTAATATTTTTTATTCTATTTTAAGCTGAAGTAATCTTATTGATACTGAAACGTTGATAAATATTAAAAATATTGTTATTGAAAAAAATTGATAAGAAAAGAAAAATGATAAGAAATCAAATCCGCTTTAACCTCAAATACTTAAATCTTAAAAAAGTTACGAAGCAAAAATGTAAAAAAAAAGAAAACAGATAGAACTTCATAATAATCCTTGTTAAAGTTTATACTTTTAAATTGTTTGTTTAAAAACCAGAAATAGATAAAGAATATTTACTAGCTAAATGGTCCTCTTTTAATTAAATTTTATCATATTGTTGATTAATATGAATTCTAAACTATTTTACACATTTCACTTGTCCCAATAATAATTCTCATGTACATCTTCTCATGAGTTTTCTGAAATCTGTTGATACACGATGATTTGTGAATAAAATTACTTAACTACATATTTCAAATATTCATAAGTCAGTATAATATGAATACTTCATAATAGTAAAACACATGACAAATACTTTTAATATTGTTATAATAAATATTTAATTGAAAAGAAAAGCAACATGAATATGAGCATGGGAACTTTTAACAATCGCTTTTGAATTGTTATGGCAAAATTTCGGTAATCGTGTTTCCATAAATAATTTTTCAGTTGAAAAAATTAAAACGTCCACATTCTGTAAGACATTTAATAAATAAATATTCTGGAATGTAATTATTTAATTATATTTTAATGAAAACAGAAACTAATTTTAAACATATGGGAAATTCTATATTTCTCGGTCCGCCAATCACATCACTCACTTTGAATAAGCTGTTATTTTATTTCATTTTTATCGGTGTCTTAAAAGTTAAGTCTGGTATTATAGTTTGATAGCTTTCATTTTTTTCACTCTCATTGTAATCAAGTTTGTTTTTTGGTGTTTTTTAAAAGTTCAGATTAAAATGTATTTTTCTTTTAAAACGCATTGAAGTCTAATGCAATAATATATCTTTTTTTAGGCTGATCACATTTTATAAAATTTATTAACGTTTAATATGCATTAATTATTGCAAAAAATGTTTTTAATACTTCATGAAATTTACTTTTTGAGAAAATATTTAGGTTACTTTGTGTCAAAAATTTGTCATTCAAATATTAGGCATTCATATATATTTTGAAAAGAAAATGATGTCGGTGCTACGAGGGTTACTCTGAAATTTTTGAGATACACGCAGACTAGAATTTACAAAATAAAAACCACGGTTTAATTTTAAAGTACAAAGTATTTTAACACAGAAGACGATTTTTTACTGACTTACTTCTACTTGTTTAGCATGGAATAAATTTTAAACAGAAGAGAAAATGGAGTTGAAGCTAGAACATTTTCGCACTATGATTTTCTACGATTTCAAACCAGGATTCAATCAAGAAGAATGCGTTCAACGGTTGCAATTAGCAATGGGTGAGGAATTTCCAGCTAGTGCTACTGTATTCAGATGGTTTAGAGAATTTAGAAGAGGTCGCAATTTTCTTCAGGAGGAAGAACTCACAGGAAGACCACCGTCGGCAGTAATCCCAGATAATGTGTCTGCCATACGAAAAATGTTAATGGATGATAATCGCTGTACCTATCAAATGATACAGAAGGAACTTAACATTGGATCCGCAGCCATACACAAAATCATTCATGAAGAATTACACATGAAAAAAGTGATGTATGCCGTTTTCTTCAGAAGTACGGGATTGGTCAAAGCCATCAAGCTGGAAGGACAGAAGACAGTAACAGCAAACTGGTATACTACTAAATGTTTTCCAGAAATTCTACAAGAACTGAATGTTAGGGGATTAATGCTTCACCATGACAATGCATCTTCACATACAGCCGGATTAACAGTTGAGTTTCTTAAACAAAAATAAATTAAAGTGATCGAAAGTCTGCCGTTTTCCCTGATCTAGCTATGTGCGACTTTTGGTTATTCTTTAATCTAAAAGAGAATTTATGTGGACGTCGTTTTCATTCAGAAGAAGAGATTGATGTGGCTACAAATGCATTTTTTTCATCTATTCGAAGAAATTAATGGCTTGAGGCATTTAATCTGTGAAAAAATTCATCTACAAAAGTGCATTGATGCTGGAGGAGACTACTTTGAACACACCTAAAATTTTGTAAATATAACTTTAAAAACCTAGCTGTATCTCAAAAATTTCAGAGTGACCCTCGTACGTTAATTTACTTTCTCTTTAGGTTGTGACAACCTCTTTCATTTTGGTCATTGCTTGTGTTTTCTTTCCACCCCCTCTTGGAAAGAAACCTGTATGGAAAATGACTGACAATGTTTGATTGAAAAGTGTCTAGCCATTTGGTTAAAAAATTTACTTCATATTAATAATTTCGTTCTCTTTGTAAAAACATGGTAAATCTTACTTCTTCTCCCTATACATTAAATTTTAAAGTATTTAAATACCTCTGATTATTACTGGAATTTTGTTAGAGAAATTTTATATCTTAGTATATTTTAATCAGAAAAGTATTTACTTGTATAATTGAGGTTCACAATATGTGTTATACTGTTTCTTAAAATAATATTTTTTATTCAAAACTGTTCTGTCAATCAAATTTTTCTTTATCAAACTAAGCATGTTAAACGTGAGGGCGCTAAACAAAGTAAGAAAACATGTAGTTGGATTTAATGATTTTTTAATCACACTATACTGCTTTATAATGTTTTAAGAAAGAAAATAAAGCTCAAATTTATATATCTTTTTTTTTTAAAATTAAACTTTACAAATATTACTTGATACCAATTCCAAATTTTTTAAATTTCATGTTATTATAAGTTTTGGACAAAGAAATAAAAAAATTAAAATAGCAGTTAATAGCAAATTATAAATTTTGAGAACAATATATAATATGTTTGCTCATAAGATTTGCAGTCAGAATAGCTAAATTTGCCTTAATTCTGTTAGTAATATCACTTTTTTGCATGAATATTCAGACTTCATAATGACTAAATCACTATTAAAACGTACAAATTATTAATTAGTTACTTTTTTCCTTCTTGGATAAATGCGTCAAATTGAAAGCTAGAGAAAACACAATTTTAAGATTTGTTCCCAATTCAGTCTATTACATAAGGAATAAAAATATTTAGAATATTTTAACTTCATTATATAAATTAAATGCGCAGCGAAGTTTTATTCTAAAATGCAAAACAGTACAGAAGCTAATTTGAATAAGTTTCTTAATTTTTGAGAATTGAAAGAAGATGCTTGTGGTAAATCAATTGCAAATATTTATTAATCTGATATTTTAATTTGATAAATATCTGTAAAATAATGCATATAAACAATGTGTAATTCCTCAAATATTTAAGAAATTAATTTTTCAAGAATTTCCATCACAACAATTACATTTGTTAATGTTTGTAATAAAACATAATAAAGCATTTGTTTTATTACAAACATTAACAATTATATTATATGAACATTTATAGTGGCTTATATGTTGTTCGTACATCATAACTGATACTTAGTTGGGCTTTCTCAGTCTTATCGTACTGATTCCTAAGAAGCAGTAGTACTTTTAATAATGCTAAAAATACATTTAGGAGTGATAACTTAATTTTGTTTTTCTGATCTTGATTTATTTAATAAATTCAATATTACTTTTTAACTTATATATTAAAATATTACGTCTTAAATGAAATTATATTTATTTATTCATTTACATTTATTTAAATAATTTTTAAAATTAGGTTTGAAAATACTTTTATTTGCTTTTATAGAAATTCACACCTTGCTTTTACTCTCAATGGAATCTTCCACCTGTTGCAATTCTTTTCAGCCCAGAGTATAAGTATCAAATTTATTTTATTTAGATTTACGTATTATGGTTATAATTTAATCTAGTATTGTTTAAAAAATCAGCAGATTCGTTTGATCCGAAGATCTAGGTCACCAAACAGAGAAGCCTGACATAGCCTTAGATACCTGGGCTAACTGGGCATAGTGAATAGTCTTCACGTCTAGGATGGCCCTACCAGGAGTAAACTCCCAACACTTCACATATTTCGCCCAGGAACACCCGTCGATACTATGAGGCAACAGCGAGGTCTTGAAGAGGAGCTATTCTAATTAAAGAATTTTTTTCTGGAAGCTTAACGTCACTTTAAGAGCTTTGGATCTTTGTAAAGCTCCTGGCTATGATGGTATTCATGTTCTGTGATAAATCATCTTGGTCCACTCAGTATGCTGAAATTTTAAATAATTTTAATCTTTCTTGAAGACTTGGTCGTCTTCTCCGTGAATGGAAGAGAGCAACAGTTGTCTCTGTTTTTGAGATTTTAGGAATATAAGTATTTGGATTTTACCAATTTAGTAGCCTAACTGCTATCAGTTGTTGGCAGCCTTCTTAACAAATATTGCGTGTTTTTTTCCTAGAAGATATTTTATAAATAGCTAATTATATAATATAATGAATAAATGCAAAGCCTGATAACCTTTAAACAACAGCAACTGCTATCGACCTCAGTTTTTTTTTCCAGAATACGGCAAATTTTAATTTTTGTTTCCCACGTGGTAGAAAGAATAGTCTAATAGCAAAAAACCATTGTGAGGCATGTGACCATTAGTTATGAGTTGCCTTCCAATAGTTTTTATAGAAAGTGGACTTTATTCAAAGATTGTAAGAAGGATAACCTAATACTTCCCAAACTATATGACAAATTTATTTTATGTAAAGTTGTTTCAGTTCTTTCATTTGCAGTATTACTTCTCTGTTTAACTAGAGTAATAGATTTCATAAGCAAATTGTTTCGTCTTTATGTTATACATTTGTTTTTACTGATTTTTAAGCTTGTGCAAAAATTGTTTATTTAATTAAATTTTTAATCACGTTGGTTATAAAAGCACTATTGAATTTCTATTTCTAGCATAAATATTGAATAAAAATATCCTATTGTTTAAAATTATCTATTGCCCTAACAAATTTTTAAATAAAACAATATCAAATATTTAGAGTATATATCAGTGAAAAAAATAAAATATTTAATATTTTGTTAATTTGTTTAGATTTTGTCATTTTTGTTTCAAGATTTTACACTTCTTTTCTTAACAATTATAAGGTCTTTCTGAAGGAAGAAATCTCATTATTAACCATTTTATTTTACAAACTTAATATTTCTTCAGGCGGAAAACTTGTTGAATAATACTGCAGATTTTAAATGAAATTTTTTGCTTCGAAATTTCAACATATCAGTTTTAGAAATACTTTTTTAGGAGTTTTGCTCTATAAAATATGTTCATATTAATGAAAAATCAAAGTTTTGTTTGCTGTTTATAATTTTGATGACACACGATATGATTTTGAATAACATCTGAAAGTCATTTCTAATCAATTACTTAGTAGTGTTATTTGCTGTAGTTTATGGCTATGAAAATTTGTGGCACTTTGAAGTTCGTAATCAAAAAATTTTAAATGAGATATTGCGTGTGTTCTACTAAATGATTTAAAGAGAAAAATTGTTAAATGAATAAATTAAATCAAATTTTAGCTATATGAAGATTAATTATTTTTCTGAAAAATGAAAGAAATAAAATGTATAACTAGAAGAAGAGACAGTTTAAAATATTGAAAAATAAAATTCTTCAGGTAAAACTATCCTATAAATGAAGCCATCTTCAAAACACAAGCATTTAATTTTCAAAATGGCTTATTGAAATTAGGTTTGGCATGTTTTGTATTGTCTACCATATTCGCTAAACTCACCCAAACATCTGGTAATTTTGAATCTTTGTTTGACGAGGTTAACACATTAACTGTTATCATCCTCTCTAGACCAAGTCAAACCAGTTTATAGACACTGAACCATAAGAAATTTTAAAACATGGCGTTTTTAGCTGTGTTATGTGTAAAACCCGCAAATCCTCAATCACGAGAACGATACTTTCTCCCATACTTCAGATTTAACTTTTGGGGTTTATCTATACTCTCTTTATTATCTTTTATTTATTCCTGAAAATTTTAAGTTTTCTCTTTTTATCTATGCATCGAGAAATATTACTTTAGGAAATATATGATTTTAAGGGTAGTGTTCTTTGAAATTGTCTAGTTAAAACTTTTAATGTGTTAAAGGGGAAGAGGATCTTTCTTTGTTTAAAAGTCAATGTTCAGAGTACATAAAATTTTCAACAGATGAAGACTAAGAAGTTATTACAATTTTTTTTTAAATCTTTATCATCTGAAATTAACTATAGACAAAATGTTTAGATTGTATATACTGATGCAAAATGAAAAAAAATTATAAAAACGTAATTGCCAGATAATACGTTTGACGTTTTTAAAATTGTAGACAGAAGAAAATATATATATTTTATATATGTCTTACTAACATTCTACTCTTTCTTTCTGATCAAATACTGAACACCGTATGATCTGACTATAATTCTTGATTACGGTCGTAAGATTTTAAAACTTATTTCTATTGAACTATTTTCCATTTTTTTTAAAAAAAATGACTTATAATTACTATAATTTGTTATTTTAAACACATAGAAGGCAATTGGTTTTTCCTATAGAAGTTTTGCTCTTGGATGTTTATGGGAGTGTAAATTTGTTATGTGAAAAAATGCAGGAAATAGCAATGTTTTCACTATTAAATATAATTTTTACTTGTGCTTTTATTCCTTTATTTATTAGAGTTTAAAAAGGAGAAATATGATCGTTTTTCTCTTATTTCTAACTGGAAATACTCACACAGTTAAAGCATTATTGTAAAACTCCTTTCAAATTATTTCACTTACATAACAAAGTTTATGAAGAAATTAAATTCAGTTTTGTGACATATGTAAGAGATTATAATCTTTTCGCAGTCTAACTAATACCAAATATAATTTTCTTGTTCGATCTGAAAAATTATACTTGCTGGGTGTAATAGCAACTAGAGAATATTTCCTATTGATTATCGCATTTAATATTTTCAAAAATGATATTCAAATAGAATGTGCATGAAATAAATACATTTTCAAGTTTTAATATACAAAATGAATAAATTGGAAAAGGACATTCCTGTTTCTGTAACTTTGCTTTGCTACACATATCATTTGAAAAATATATAAGTATTAGTATTAGAAAAATAAATAATTAGCATTGCCATAATATAAAATTATTTAAACTCAAAGTCTTGAACCAAAATTTTAAAATATTTTATTTTAATGTAAAATTTCCCAATAAAGAATATATTTTTTTATTTATCCCTTCAAAGTAAATTTTAATTTAATAAGTGATATGTTATCAGATTTGCTTTGAAACCAAGCAGGCTAATTTTGTGCAAAATGTTTCAATTTTAAACCTTTTATTCTCCAAATTTATTCCTTCTCCCAGGTATATATTCTTATTATATTGAGTTTAAAAATTCTTACGTATAAAAAAATACTATAATCGAAGTATTACAGTGTCAACATTATATTTCATAATGATATTTAATCTGAAGATGAAGCTTTATGTGATTGAATTAGTTCTTAATATGTTAGTTATAGTTAATCCAAACTATGGAATTTAAGATATAATTAATTTACACTAACTAATTTTCTTTTTTATTTTTCTAAAATAAAAACTACTTTGTTGATAATGGATATTTCAGAACATATCTACACATATCTACGTACTGCGTTGGATTAATATTTGGTTAAATCTTAGCTATTAAAGGAAGAGTATGACTATTTTGGTAATAAAATTTAATCATAATTTTCATACATTGACATATAACTATAAAGTTTTCAGCTCAATGTAAAAGAACTTTTTGTAAATGTATATGTGATAACATTAAATAGGTAAATATCAATGAACATTTGAAACTTAATTTTTACTAATTAACTTATATTTTGAATTAATTATTTGTCACTTTTTTATAATAATAAGAATGATACCTAAGTTATTAAAAATTTTTTCCTGTTCCTTTCAAGAAATTTTAGCATTCATATTTCAGTTTTATAGCTTGAAAATTCATCAAACAAAATAAATAAGATGAGAATTTTCTTAGATTTTTAAATTTAAAGTATTTATTCGAAAATTATTATTTGCTTCTTTTTTTCTACTTGTTCAAAGTGAAAATAAAATTTTAGTTGAAGTAGACTTAATTGCATAATTTACAAACGCTGTCAAAATTTTAAGTCAATGTAACTGTTTTATTGCATTTTCTTATTCTCTAGCTTTCACATCACTAGGTATTTTTCTTTCATAGTTCTTGAAGATAAATATGTTATTATATATATATATATATATATATATATATATATATATATATATATATATATATATATATATATATATATATATATATATATATATATATATATATATATATATATATATATATATATATATATATATTTATATATATATTATTAAAAATATATAATATTAAATACATATTTATTATATAATAAAATTAATATAAATATACAAAATAATTAAATATAATAATATATAAGTAATAAAAACTTTTAAAATTAGTTTTATAAAATTGTAAAATTTATTTAAAGAAACATATAATGCTTATGATGTGCTAAACACTAGCATGATAAGTGTAAAGAAAACTGCTCATGCTTTCTGCATTTTATGGGAACATATTTTTGATCATTCATCACCATTCTAATCTCTTAATTAAATGGATATGAATTTTGAAAAATCCTTTGTTATCACTATGTCAAAATTTATACCGAAGTTCTTAAAAAATAGATAAAATTTGAATTCTATAAATTTACAAATGATAAAAATTATTTCTAAATGCACATTAGGGGTTGGAAGTTAAGGAGTTTTTCGAGTTTTTTTCCCTGTACACCCCTGAATACTATACACTATATTATAATTATTGTTTGCTTTTTTTATATTATTTCTTGTAAACTCAGCACCTCTCTTACAAGGGTGCTGTTGGAGGTGAGACTAGCTTGGATAGTTTGAATCTATACTTGATTTACTTTCACCCTGTCATGCCATATATTTTCAGTGGATTCCTTTACATGTTGTGGTTGATGGGAATGTAAAAGCTAATTTCTTGGCAGAATCCGCTGATTAGAAGTATGTCAGTCGTTATAAGAAGCTCACCTTGTGTACGATTTCTTCCCTGGTTAAAACAAAATTGAATAAGCCTTTGAAAACCCATCCCAACCACTTTTGATATTTTGCACTATATCAGGGGGCATCTTTCCAACTGCTTTCCGCAAACTGCTTTTTCGCACTTCTTAAATAGCCGCAAAAAAGCCCTCATTTTTAAGCAGGATCAAAATATATACCCAGAGTGCCATTGGTATACAGCTAACCAGGCTTCTGCTGCTCATATTTTGGTGTGTCTAAATTTTTAAAGACGAAGCTCTGCGGGACACTTATTTATTTATATTTTTACTCTTTTTAGATACCTTAAATTTCATGGGAATTGTCTAACTCTGCTAGATAAACCCGAGATTAGTAACAACTATAACCATAGAGCACTACTATGTATTTATGTGATCTGTGTATTCAACAATATCACTGTTTTTCATAATTTTCTAGTTTAGTTGCAAAATTTTAAAGATCAGACAGTATATAGCTTTATATAAATATAATTGATATCAAATATTACAATGAAAAATGTCTGTTATTTATCTTATCTATGTTTAAGAAAGCTTATTTTTTTCTATTTGTTACTCTAAAATCAATTTTTGCACACGGAATCTAATTGAACAATGTATCTTCAACTTATTGTGAATATCAAATTGCTATTAATATCCAAGCTTTAAGTGAGGAATACAAACGAATTGCTGAACTAGCAAAAATAAAACTTAAATTATTACAGTTCTAGCCAATAATCCAAACGCGAATTACTGGCTAGAACTCTAATAACTTAAGTTTTATTTTAGACACAATTCAATTAATGAAATGATAAAATTTAATTCTATGCAGTGAAATAATTTACAAATTTTTTGCATTTTCAATAATATTATTTCGAAGTCTGCTTGCTTGTGTAACAATTTTATGTATAAAATAACTGTGACAGCTAACTTACATTTCAGCTTTATGTAATTACAAAATATTGTAATTTTTCATGATTCTTAATATGTCTATTCACCTCCTTTCCAATTTTGCATGTTACAATTATCCATTCTAATGCCAGAGACCACAAAATTTTGCTGGTGCATGCGTAAAGATTAGATACCAGCATATTGGGAATATTACCTTGATTCCAATTATAAGCTCCAAAAACGGGAATAAACAGCGGAATTAACTATAATATTCATCTGCAAATATTAGTGAACTGAAAGAACAAAGGTGTCTGTTTCAATAACAAGTTTCTTAAAATGTTGAGTTTGTACTATAGTAAAAGTAATCTTGTATTTCAAAAAAGCAAATAATTTGGAATATAATAATTGCCATAATACAATTATTGCAAATTCTTTTATCAATAATTTAATATTTCCACCCATAACTACTCAGTGTATAATATCACATGTATTCAATAATTATTTCAGTAATTAATAAAAATACAAATATGTAAATATTACTTTGGTAAAATCATGTCTCTAAGTATCTAATTATAATGTATTGTGTTATTGATAAAGACAAATATTTTTATAATACAAAAGTAGTATTTGTAAATGAGAAAAGAAAAATTCATTATTGTTTCTACACTATGGATTATATTGCATAAAAGCATATCTAGAAGATCATTGAATACACTTTAATTTATTATGTATACTGTTAATTTTCGACGGAAATTATAATAAATTGCAATTTGAATTTTTAACTGGATGTTGTATTTTTCTAAGTACTTCGCTCAGAAAACATAAATTAAATTACTAATATTGTTATGAAATTTATTTCTGAACCAAAATTGTTAGCACATTTTGTTGAATAGTTGGTTGATGTCGTGCTCATTTGAAGTCAAGTCAAATTACTCCTTGCGCCAAAATCACGGCATTGGCAATGTGTACCATTTTCTCATTATAGAAATTTTCCTGAAAGGAAAATTCATCAAAGATCAGTAAACTTCTTACGATTGCCGTACAGTTAAAATTGGGTTTCCGGGTGAGTTCCTCATCAGGGCATTTCCTACGTGATTTGTAAGTTCTGGTACCGTCTGTATTTATAGTCATTCCACAGAAACGTTTATTTCTAAGTTTGGAAATAGTTCTGGAAAAGATTCTGTTGCCATATTGATATCATATAATTG
This sequence comes from Latrodectus hesperus, assembly GCA_037975125.1. Taxonomy (NCBI): domain Eukaryota; kingdom Metazoa; phylum Arthropoda; class Arachnida; order Araneae; family Theridiidae; genus Latrodectus; species Latrodectus hesperus. The sequence continues at coordinate 12,716,962 of CM075851.1, read as the reverse complement.
ATATTCCATTTTGATGTGTTTTTCTTTTAGTTTGTATCTGGCTATTGCATTAAGCAATTTTAACATTATTATATAAATTATTTCTGAGCAATAACTATAACAAACTGCTTAAATTCAAAATGTAGTAAACTAAAGACCTAAATTCATACTTTAATATATGATATATAATAAGCTTTAGTTGAAATATTATTTAAACCACATATTTTGTGTTCTTAGAGACACATTGTAAACTTTATTAAGATACTATTTCACAGTGAAAACTTCCTTAAAATTAAGATAATTTTCACAAATAAATCAAAAAAATGTTAGCAGTTTCACAAAAAAAAGGAAATATTTAAAAATGAAAATATTTTTGCTTTAATTCCCCCAATTCAGATAATATTGAACAATGACTTCTCTTTAATGGGTAAAATTAACACTGAGAACTTTTTAACTAGCCCTACCTTAGAACTCCTACGATGTGCCTCTCATGTGATTGATTGGTGATGCAATATTAACTTTCTTTTCTTGGGGCAAACTTATATGAAGAAGTCTCAATTGAATACATAATCTGGCTCAGTCGGAAATACCAGGTATTAATCAATGTTACAGAATTACGTTGCTTCTAAATTACAATCATGAATGTTTATTAGTCTGGTTGTAAGCTATGACAATGCCCATTTTGCTCAATGAGTTCGACCAATGGTTCGGCACCTTTTCAGTAAGAGAATTACTTCTCATAACTTTACAATTTAATGGAAACTGCGATATACTTATCTCCTCATGTCAGATTTCTGGTTCTGGATTTACCTAAAATTTAGTTTACATGCCTAGTCTACCAGGTGTGTCAGCATTGAAAGATGATATAAAAAGTAAAGCAATGCGATTTCACGCTGTTATATTAGATTCAGAATTATCATCTACAATTTTTCCATGTCTTCAGTGAAGGTAATCAAGTTGAAATTTAGTAATTTAAATTATGTATTTCCTTTACTTCATTATTGTTATATTTAATAATTTGGAAAATTGATTTAATTCCATTAAATTATATGAGATGTTCCATTCGTGTTATTATAATATTAAATGATTATAAGATATTTTTATTTTATAATTTACTTTATCTTACGAAGTGCCATATTGTGTAAAAAAAGAATAATTTCATTAATTCCTATTAAGATTATACTATTTATCAGACTGATTTTAATTTATTACATTAATATAAATTATTTTGAATTTTTGCTACTTAATATTTCCTTTGTGAAAGAATTTGATTTTTGCGAAGCAATTAAATAATTTTCAAATGAATCTTCCAATTGTTTTCAAATTAGAATACTTAAATAAAAAAATTTATGAATCTTATGAGGGAACATTTTGTGATAATATTCTATCATTAGGGTATATAACAAAATACTTTACATTTAAAGCAATAGAAAAAATGTATTTGAAAAGCTTTACCAAGATTCTTAAAGCTTTGTTTAATGTTTATTGCATAAATAATTTAAAATTAAAAAATATCAACTTATTTCATAGCATCTCTATTGCTTCTTTACTAATTTGATGAGAATTTTATTTATATGTGCTATAAGCCATTTTTTTGGAATGGCTATAAGCCATATTGTTTTATCCTTTTTACAACGTCTGTAGATATCAACTTATTAATTCAGCTGCTTATAATCTTCGATATTTTAAGAAGAAACTCACAATTTTTTTGAATAACAAAATAACACCATACGCAGGTCACCGAATTTTATCTGTATGTGTAGTAGATGACATTCAAACTTTTATCTTATAAATAAGTATATCCTCATAACCCAACACCTGTTTTAATACCTTTCGACACATAGTTCTTCAAATAATGAACTATAATATTCTAATATATTAATAATCATGGGATATTTTTTTTTCAAAAAAGAAAAATTTTGGTTTTTTTTATTCTAAGGAAGTTAATAAAAATAATTTCAGCTATTTTCAGGTAATATTATATCCCTTTAATGTCTCGTTAAACTTTTTATATCAGTTATCTTAGTTTAGATATTTTTACGTAGTCTAAAACAGTGGTCGGCAACCATCGACATGCGAGAGGCATGCGGCTCTTTGGTAACTCAATTACGGCTTTCCTCCAAAATGTTTAGCCCAGGCACGGAATATTACTTACAATCTTGCCGTATAAGAGACGATTAAAACTTTTTGAAACACAAGGTAATTAAAAAGGGCCACTTGTATAAAAAGCAAGAATTGTGAGCAAATAGCTTAAAGGCTTGACAAATGGGGCAAAAAGTTTTCGAAATCATTTCTTTAAAAAGTTCGATGATTTTAACTGTGACATTGTTTGGGATTATATTTGGATTATCGTTTGAAATCATTGCCACTCAAATGACAAATACGTGGAGCTGTTACAATAAATGTCCTTTAGTTCTTCGAAAAACATTAAATTCCATTAGAAATATTTTCATGATTTAAAAAATCAAAGCGCAGAGTATGACAGGTGCAAGAATGGGTTTTTGCTAATTTGACATAAAATAATACTCACGAGGTAGTTAATATTGTATTATTCCTCAAAAAGCATTATGTGCACATACATTTAAAGAATTTTAAAATGATGGAATTGGTGATAAAGATTATTAACTCTACTGTAGCTAAAGTCCCTTTCCATCGCAAATTTAAAAAAACTTCCAATTGAAGTGAATACGCAGATCTTCTGCTGTGTATAACAAGGCTCATTGGAATCCAGAGAAAACTTTTTAATATATTTCGCTTCACTGTTTACTAAAATTTGAGCATTTCTGTTGCTTATGACACTCAAGACAAGACAAGCTTTCAATGCCTTAGCTATGCGAATTTATATCAATGGGGAGCGTCTTTCGTTTTAATCAGAGCACCACAAAGGTAAAAGTACGTCTTTGTTCTTTTTTTAAAATTTTCCGATAGATGGCACCACATACATACATACATAACTGTGTGGGGAGACCCCGGACTGTACCTTTAGGTTAACGGGTGCCGTCTCCCCAACACCTAGTATGCTCCACACCTCTACGAGGTCCGTGAGGGCGCCACCATCGTGGCATTTAACAAGGCAAAGAAATTGTGCTTACAAATTGGTAGCAAGAAGTTACAAAACATTTTAAGGGGCTTTAAGCCCTGTTGAACATCAGGCAATAGCATTCAATATTTTCTCTGAGTTTAAAATAAAATATAACATGACATATACAACAAACAATGGAGAAACAATTTTCAATCAATGAAAAGACAGTTAACAATTTCTAGGGTAATTATGGCAATAAAAACATTATATACATTGAAAGCAAGATTATAAATAGTATAAACACTTAATTATGAAAAGGAAAAAAAATGGCATGATATGAAAGTTGATAACTATATACAGGCAGGCAGCTTATACAAGTTTAATAAGCACCTTAGCTTTTAAAAGCATTTTTTAATAATTTTTAAATAATTCCAAATAAATTATTTAAAAAGTTTCTAAGGTACTAAAAGGGAATAGGATTCAAAAAGTTTTTAAGGTTCTAAAGCGGGCTCATAATGTTCGAAAAGTCCAAACAATTCGGAACATACAGTTCATAAATTTCATTAAGTTCATATAAAAAATTTAGACACAATTATTAATTGTGGAAGAAACTTAACTAAGAATAGTTTTCTGATTCGTCTGTGGAATCTTCTATATCGTCTGTGGAATCGTGGCCTAAATCCTGACAAAGTTCTAATCCTCGTTTGTTGAGATGAATCATTAGCTTTGTGAGGAGTAATCTGCGGTGACGATCTTTCAAGCAAAATCTCAGGAACTCTATGTTGGTCTGTTGGGAGTTCTTCTTTAGGTGGTAATTCTCAGTCTCTGGGCACTCTAGGACATAGTGGAAAGGATCTCCTTGGGCTCCACAGATACAGGTAGATGAAACTGCCTTTCCGAATCTTTGGAAGTACTGTGGAAATGGACCGTGAAATGTTAGCAGCTGGTTGAGGTATGGATTATCATACGTTAGCTTGCTAGAGACTTCTGAGAGTAGATGTTTGGTTATTCGACCTGTTGTTGCATTGTCCCACAGAGACTGCCATTTTTGAAGTGTGAAGTGCTTCAGTTGTTTGATAAGTGAAGATCTTGGGTATGGAATCACTAATGCTTTGGATTCATCAATTTTTGTGGCTTCCTTTGCAGCGATGTCTGCGCACTCATTTCCAACATCACCTTGATGCGCTTTAATCCAGCTTAGATTGATGTGAGAAGTTGCAGCTGCTAGTTTTTCCTGTATGGCATGTATTATTGGTGATGTGTGAAGTGGGTTAAGTAACGCATGCAAAGTTGATGAGCTATCAGACCAAATGGTTACAGATCTGAGGCCTTGTGCATCAATGATGTTGATAGCTTCAAAAATGGCTATGGCCTCTGCTTGAAAGACTGAGTTCTTATTCCTCAGCTTAATTTTGTGTTCTTGAAGTTGTTTGCCTTTATGATAAATTATTAGGGCTGCACCTGTTTTACCGTCAATATGTGATCCATCCGTATAGATATTGTAAGGTGTGATCAATTGGATTTGACCTTTTGCTGGCGAGGAGGGTTTGGAGGGCAGATTGTGGATGTGTATCCCCTTAAGTCTTAACGATGGATGGACACAGTCTTTATGTACAGGATATTCATAGTCAGACGCACTGAGGGTTTGGTCTCCCAGCACAGTAGTTTCCTGCAGTTGCAGTACCCTAGTTTTGTGCGCTAGCTGGATGCAAGTAAGATGAAGTGGTGGCAGGCCTGCCAGTGTGTTGAGGGCAATTGTGGACGTGGTCCTGAAGCTTCTCGTGATTAATAATGTAAAGTAGCGTTGTAGGCTGTCTAATTGCCGCTGCTTCCTAACCGTCATGGGTAGAATCCACAAGGATGAGCCATAAGTAACCATTTTCTCCATGACAGAAAGATAAATTGCTTTAGTAATTTTACTTTTAATGCCCCAATCTCTTGCGATCATGGAGCGGAAACGCTGAACTATTGGTATCATCTTTGTCTTTAACTGCCTGATATGTTGTAGGAAGGACATTTTGCAATCTATTGTTACTCCGAGATATTTTAGTGTTTTAGTATGCTTTAGGCTATTATTTTCTAAGGTTATTCTGGGATTTGATTTTAAATGTTTTCTTTTCTGGTGCAGGATAAGGATTTGCGATTTAGGATGAGAAATTGTGAGCTTTAAGTTTCTACAGTAATTTGAAAAATGTTGCAAAGATTCATTACAATGTGATTGCAGAGACGCTTTTGTATTACCTTCAACTACTAATAATGTGTCGTCGGCAAAGGCAATTACTTTAGTATGTTCTGGCCAGGATGAAGTTAATAATTCGTTAAAGAAGATGTTCCACAGGATGGGGCCGCCAACAGATCCCTGTGGGCATCCCCTGGTGTGAGGAATTGTGACGCACCCTCCATCATGAACCGTGGTGAGCGATCTGTCTTCCAAAAAGCTGAAGATCAAGGATGTTATATTACTTGGACATCTAGTTTGTAGCAGTGCTTGACGCAGCCCTGGCCACCAAAGTGAGTCAAAAGCCTGCTGGATATCCAGCGCAATGAGTGCTACGTAGTTCTGCTTATGGTGTGATTCGTCAATTAGGTTTCTAAGTTTTTGGAAGGCATGTTCTGTCGAGCTGTTGCTTCGAAATCCGTATTGGTGATTACTAAGGAATTTTGTTTTATGCAAGTGATGTTTGAGCCTTCCTATGGTCAATCTCTCCAAAACCTTCCCAAGGGCTGATAATAAGCAGATTGGCCGATAGGAGGTCGGGAGACTAGGGTTTTTATTCTTCTTAAGAAAATAAATAACCTGGCCCTGTTTGAATGGTTTGGGGAAAGTCTTAAGCGTAAGGCAAAGATTAAAATATTGCAGGAGGAAAGTTGCATTTGCTCGAAAGAGCAGCTTGACAATCACATTGTCTATCCCATCTAGGCCGGGAGCTTTTGAATTGACAAGATTCTTGATAATAAACTTTAGTTCATTGAATGCAAAGGGTGGGTCCATTATGGTTGTGGGATTTAGGGATAGACTTCTAATTCTGCGGTGGTGTTGATTGTCAGTTGCAATGTCATCTGCTGGAAAGGTAGCTTTCAAAAGGTCCTGAAGTATGGTGGTGGTAGTCTGAGTAGTATTGGTTGTAGTCGTGAGAGTCTGAAACTGTGTGGGCTGGAAAGTTTTGTTGGTAACAATTCGTTTAATAATACCATGTTCTTTATTGTTCGTTGTGCAGAACCGTGACCAGCTCTGCAATTTTGCTTCTAAAATTGATCTTTTATAGATGGCCAGGTGTTGCTTATACTTAAGATGTAGCTGATCTCTAATGGCTGGTGTAGGTGCATTTTTCATTAATCTTCGCATAGCCCTTGTTTTTTGCTTTTGACTCCTCAGGCTGGTTGTCCACCAAGACAGGTTCGTTTTCTGAACTGGATTTCGGATACTGAAGACCTCTTCTGACGTTGATTTTATAACATCCAGGAGTTGGATAGTTATTTGTTCTAGTTCGTTGGGTGTATTGACACGTTGAAGTTCTATTTTAAGTTGATTCAGCTTGGGCTTGATTTTTTGAATAAACTTGTGTTGACCTTTGTAGGTTTTGTAACGTCTATTAAAAGTGATGATAGATTTCGAAGAGATGCGAAAAGTTATGTATTTATGGTCAGAGCATGTAACATCGTCAGTCACTGCCCACTGATCTATTAGGCTGGAGGCAAAATCGTTTACTATGGTCAAGTCTGGCCATCCGATTCCAACAGGGCCTTCGAATGTTGGTGGGCAGCCCTGGTCGTTAGCGATAGAGAGATGGTGCTGTGGAATGAAGTCTTCTAAGAGGAGTCCTCTATGGTCATTAGAAGTGTAGCCCCACAGTATGTTATGCGCATTAAAGTCTCCTCCAATAATTATTGGCATTCCCGGATAGCTTACTAAGATGTTATGTAACTGGTGAAGAGCAGTTTCAATCCTTTCATAGGGTGAGGCATACAGGCTGGCAAGAAGTAAAGGACGTGGTTGCAGATTCAGCTGAATCACAACAAGATCTCTTGTTGATTGAATAATAGTGGGATTAAAGGGTGCATTGACAATAATGGCCGCTCGTGGGTTGTCCGGCCCCATTGCATGAAAAACTTTCCATCTAAGAGGAATTCCCCTGATGCTTCCTTTCAATGCATATGGTTCTTGTATAAAACTAATATCGATGTTGTTGGTGGCTATGTATTGTGAAAATTGGGCAATTGCCGATCTGCTGCGTTGTAAGTTAGCTTGGAGACAAGTTATATTGTTGCAGGTTAAATTAGTTAAATTTTTATCAGTTGGGTGCTGTACAATTGGTATAGATGGCGCACTGTTTAAGTTGTGATTACTGGTAATTGAGGTATCGTTGCTGTTATGAGTGGGCATTTTAGTTTAAGTAATTGGCTGATCAGTTATTTATCGATTAGTGGAGCTACGGTAAGTAGTTTGCTTGTAGTTTGTTCTTTTTGGTTTTTCTAGCTGTTCGTTGGTAAAGTTGTTATATGATGGGCAGTTGAAATCATATGCGGGGTGATTAGTTGGGTACTGACATCCTTTTTTATTATTCTCAAAACAGTTAATGCAAAAGGATTTAAATTCGGTGCATTCATCTGTCATGTGTTCACCTCCGCATTTTCCACAATACTTGGCATTCCTGCAGTTGGTAGTTGTGTGGTGGAAAGACTGGCAGTTTTGGCATCTACGTACTGTCAAAAAGCGGTCGATTCTGAATCTTCCTAAACCTAGGAAAATGAAGCGATTTTTGAGGAGCTTTAGCCCTAATGGTTTTGGTAGTTCAAAGATCCAGTTCCACAAGTTGAATTTACTTAGAGTTTTCCTAGTTTGGAGAATCCTAATATCCTGTGAATTTTTCAGACTTAAGTCTTCCTGAATCGCGTTGAGGATTGATTCATCAGTGGTGGTTTCTGGAGTGTTAAGAAGAATTACCCGCATTTTTGGTATTTCCTTTGGGACCGCCGTAATTTTTTTATTGTTAAGAATTGTTGATAGCTGTGTTATGTCCTTATGGTTCCTGCATTGGATTTCGACATGGGTTTTTCTCATGTAAATACCTTTAGGTCGGACATCACTTTCAATTTGTCGTAGTGTTTGTCCGATATTGTCTGCTGGATCTCTTTTTATTATTAGGCAGGGCTGAGATTTTACCGCTTCACTATAAGTTTTTGGATTCTGCTGATTTGGTTCCAGGTTCTTCCTTAGAGGTTGTAGAGTGGACTTTTGAAGTTTGTTGTCTAAGGATTTGATAGCATTTGCTAATTCAGGTATGTTTTGTTCCTTTAGGTCCTTTAAATTTTGCAGGAGCTCTTTCGATGTTGGGTCAATGTTTTCGACGGTGGATGTTGGTTGAGGAGTTGCGAATTTAAATTCCTCTTGTAGGTTTTTAATGAGAGTGAGGGCTTTATCGCGATTCTTAGTCGGGAAAATGAATCTGCCCTTATTTTTTGATTCGATGATTTTCTTTAGGGATTGCAACATTGCGAATGGTGTTGCATCTTTAACTTTTTGTTTTTTCCTTCTTTTTTCAATTTGTGATGTTGACTTTAAAATACCCTCTTCACTATGAGAGTTAAGATTATCAATATTGCCAAGGTCTGAATCTAAACCATTTAAGTCCAGGTTTCCTGGATCCTTTGTGTAGGTATGTTTCATGGGTGAAATCAATTCGGACATTAAAATTTGCGTGTTCAATTCGGAAAATGCTGAAAGCTGATTAAACCAATAGGTTTATTGTTAAGAAAAATAATAATAAGTAATGATGACAATATACTATTGATGAAAAAAAATCACTATAATTGTAAAGGCTGACAATAGATACAGCGGAAGTGACCCAGATGCCATGATCACTCCGTCCCGTGCATCAACCCGCACATCCGATGTACAGACTAAATGAGTCAAATTCCTGTGATTTAATGTAATAAAAAAAGTGTAAGTAAAATAATAATAAAAAGAAAAACTATAAAAACAGACAGCGTCATGAAGGAAACTCCATGGGACGATTTCAGTAGAAAGCTCCATCAGTGTAACTCTACTGATGGTGTTGTGTTAAAAAAATTTAATAGACAGTGATTATTAATCAAGGCAAAAAAAAAAAGTTATAAAGATTAAACCTGAATCGATACAAGGGAGTCCGTCAGATAAGCATATCGCTGAAAATCGCATGTCTGTATTTTAATTTGGGCTAACCTATTTGTTAATTATTTGATTATCATTCTTTATTTTAAATGGTAAGAAATAATAACATAAACAACCAAGTCAATGTGACATGGGCCAATTAGAATTGCTCTACAATTTGGATAAAAATCCACACTTTTGATCCCAGAATCTTCTCCTCACCATGTACTGCAATTCCACTTAGAGGTTGTAGTTTTAATTAAAAATAAATTTTAGAAAAAATAATTAATGGTTTGAATTGTAAATTAATTCCCAATTCCATTAAAATAAACTACTCATAACTATTAGATGGAAAATAAAAACAAACAAATAAAAATTAAAGAAAATATTATGGTATTTAACTACTGGAAAATTCAAATTTAAGTGAATTAAATATATTCTTTAGGTGAAATTAAAGTTGACAAGTTCAGCAAAACAAATAGCAGACCTAACTTAATAGAAAAAAATGTCAGGGCTTAAAATATCATGCCTTTGTAAAAAACAATTATAAAATATTAAACATTAACTTATTTACAAGATATTTATTATAGATAAATTTATTTTACAAGTAGTTATAATTGTCAAATTAACATTGAAATATAATTATTACACATATATAAAAATTATAAAAAAATAATAAATAAATAAAATAAAAATAATTAAAGCATTAAAAGTTAAAGTTAAAAAAGTACAATTAATAATCATAAATTATTATAAAATCTCAAAATTAAAATTAACGTTAAAATAAACAAAAATAAATTAACAAAATTAATAAAATAAAAAGATGCATAAAAAATATAAAATAAAAAACTTAAAAATAAAGAAAGTAAAAGAAAAATTTAGTTCTTTCAGATATAATAACACAATTAACAATTGAATAAAAAAAATGAGTCATTTAGTTAGACATCCTTAAAAGAGGCAGACTAGAACGTGAAAAAGTTGTAGTCCAAATGTACGGGAGAAAGAGAAAAAAATATTTAAATCTAGAACTGGATTGAAAAAAAAAAAAAAAACATTTTTTTTAGTTCCTATACCTAAGCATAGATGCTAAAGCTGAAAAGAACAAGTCCACAGAAAGAGAAATGGAAAATCTTAAGACATGGATATGGGCTTATCTTGCAACGTGAGAAAGAATAAGTTCAAAAAAATGGACTAAGAGTAAAAAATAAATAAATCAATAATATTTAAAGTATATATATATATACATATATATATATATATATATATATATATATATATATATATATATATATATATATATATATATATATATATATATATATATATATATATATATATATTTATATATTATATATATATATATATATATATATATATATATATATATATATATATATATATATATATATATATATATATATATATATATATATATATATATATATATATATATATATATATATATATATATATATATATATATATATATATATATATATATATATATATATATATATATATATATATATATATATATATATATATATATATATATATATATATATATATATATATATATATATATACTTACTAAGTGGGAATATTAGAAGCATATTTAGAAATAAAGAATTTAGAACTTTGTTCCATGTAGCTGTTACAATTAGGAATCGAGAAAACAGCTGATTAACATTAAAATTAATTAAGCGCAGGAAATTCGATGCGCAAAGTGTTAAGATGAAAAGGAACAGGGGTACAAAACAGGGAGCAAAAAAGCAGAATTTTGAAGGAAAGGGGAGAAAAAAAAAAAAGACTACAGTATAAATACATCTACATAGGGGAAAAATGAAGAAACACGAGGAGAAAATACGAGAAGAAATATAAATTCTTAATGCACTAATTAGACAATATCTCATTAACTGTTGATTGGAGACATATATTATACACTTAAGAATAGTCACAGAAATCCGCTCCGAATAGACAAAAAAAGATTGGAGTGGATTGATTTAAAAATTAAAAAGTTACGGTTGTTTTAAGGTAAGAATAGCAATAAAAATATTCAAAAATACAAAATAATGGAATAAAAATAAAATATTTACAAAATTATAGGAAAAGAACTATTGATTTTACTATTATAAATTATATATTTTTGAAAACGTAATAATATCCTCTCCAATTTGAGAAAAATTCTGGAAAGATAGGACAATTAGAACCGAAATCATTAAGGAATAATTAAAAAGGTGGAAAAAAATTTGCGAAAAACTGACGAAAAACATGGATTTTATGTATTTATTAAAAAGTCAATAACTTCGGTTCCAGTTATCCCATCAACACAGTCTATACATCAAAACGCACGAAATCAATGCACGGAACGTAATAATACGACATCTGGGCACTTACCTTGGTTTTAGCCGCTCATCATGATGTTAATTAATCCAAAGGAACAATGATTGATAAGAAAATTTTTGAAGTATACAAAATAAGTAGTTGGAAAAGCAAATTTCTACTTTTCGAAATGCCACACAATTCACACCAATTGTACTTGGGATAAATATCTTCAGAGCTACAGTGATAACTAGATAAACTAATTAATTGCAAACTTCTAATTAGTCGCGAAAGCCAAATCACGAAACTCCGTTGCTGGGGGTGTACGAATGGTTGCTATGCGGGCTGAGGCAGCGAGACAAACGAAGAAACACGTCCTCTCGGTACAAGAGCAAGAGCTTTATTTTCATAATCAATTGCCAATCCAAAATGTTTGTCACATCCCAGATAGCTAACATCGTTCTATAAACATCTTACTGGCGTCCAAAATGTCTACATTTGATGCTTGGGCATATTAAATGTGTTTTGGACGTCCCCAGGATGTCATTTAAGGAAGTACTTAGAACGTCCTAAAAAGGATTCTCTAAGGACATCCTTTAATCAACTAATTTGGACAAATTATTAACAAAGTTTTTAGAAAGTTCTTTTGGCTCCATTTTTAAACCAGTCTCTTAGATCAGTCCAAATATTCTAGAAACATCTTTTGAGTTATTTTCAAAACTGAAAAGACATCCAGTGATAGATTTTGTATAAAAATTCAAATGATTTTGTTGTTGTTACTTGTGACACTTGGACAAGCCAAGCTCGCTATGCTTCTGGCTATGTGTATTTAACCCAATATAAGGAGCATCCTTCGTTTTAATTAGAGCTCCATGAAGGTGAAAGTACGTCTTTGCTCTTCTTTAAAATCATCCAATAGATGGCACTAACAGAAGATCCACTCCCTCAATTTTGACATTGATCTGAAGGGGGAGAAAATTTTTTCCAGAATTGCACCCATGGTAACTGCTCAATGACCAACCACAGGACATTCGATTTCACAGATTTAACGAGCACATATACCGCATATTTTAAATTTACAGCCCAAGAGAGAGAAAGTAGGGGTCTTCTTTAAAAGGTCTGGAAAGGGAAGATATGCTGAGAATACTTGGAATAGTATTCTTGACTCATATGATCAACTGAAAAACTAGCTTTTGCTATTCTTCCTTTATGTTGGTCCACATATGGATATGAACAATCATTTTCAAGCATGAAAAATATCATGAGTATATTTAGAAATCAGCTTATCGATAAGAACTTGCCTCAAATAAAAGACTACATCCTACTAACATGACTTACCCTAACATTCCAAGAAAATTCAAGGCCAATGTTCACATTAGTATAATATTTGCAGTGATTTTAAGGATTACCTTTTATATTATTTTACTAATGATAGCTTTAATCAAGTATTACTATCTTTATATAAGTAGGATATTAAGTTTTATTTAATTTACTGTTAGAATAATTAAGACTTATTTAGCACTGGCAAGCTTGAGAGTGTACTTTTAATCCGAATTAAGTCCATAATAAAGTCTCTCGTTGAAGCTTATGTTAAAAAGGGCTCTTTAAATAAATTTCCATTGTAAATATTCTAGATTTGGTTGCTTTGAATAACAAGGTTACCGACCACTGGTGTTGTTCTTAGAAATCGCATAGACTTATGGAAAAATTCAATGCATTGAGGAAACAGAAATAGCAACATTTTCGACTGAATCATTTTCACACTTGTAACAATGTTGTCAGATTTATTCACCTGAATAGAGCAAATGGTCACAGAGCAACCATACTTTACTTTAGATACTTATTGAAATTGCAATGAGATACCCCTATAAAAATGCCAATAGCGACATTTTTTCAGCAAGCAAATGGGATTTACATACATAAAATTTAGTATAGGTGCATAGTCAGTTTAACAATATTATGATTAAATCTGCAAAAGATTCCAATTCTCATTCTTAAATATTACAAAAATCATTGAGATTGCATCTTTTTTCAAAGATTTTTCATGAAATTTTCATAACTTGTAAAAGTGTGACATCCAATTTGTAATGCTTGTAATGGTATTTAATTTACCATTTGGAAACACTAAAATAGACGTTTGTTTCAAAAACTAATTTTATTTTCATCTACTGTTTCATTATCTTAAATTTTTAAAATAAGATCATTTGAAACTAATTAAAATCCTTTGCATGCAAGTAGCAAAAGCAATTTAGTTGGCAGTTGTACAATGTTTCTTCTAGCAATATGATTTATTATTCAGAATGTAGACAAAGGAAATATTTTCCGTTTAGTATATTTTCATAAATGAGAGAGATTTCCTGGCTATTTATGGACTTGTGGAGTGTGTCTAGTATAGGAAATCGACCACCTGGGATTAGTAACAACATCATAAATGAGTGATGGTAATAAACAATTTTTTTCTGTAACTTCAACAACCATTTTGGATATGAAGAACATGGAATAATTAAAATCTATGAATTCTTCATAAATTAAGAAAATTGCGAACCATTGAAATAATCAGATTTGGCTAAACAACATAATTACTATTAAGAAATAGTTACTTGCGTTACAAGTCGTAGGTAACGCTTTCTGACTACATTAAGACACGAAGAAGTTAAAAGTTTAAAGTATGTGAAAAAATAACAATGCAATGGATGCCTAGAGTGTAAAGATAAGAAAATATTTTCAATCGAAATTTAAAACTATTATATTTTTAACAAAACAAATTGTCTTTCTTGTTTTTTTAAAGACCCTTTCTTTTTTTACAGAGTATATGTACTATTTTTTAGATATTCTTGAAAATCTAAGAAATTTCATTTTATCTATCACCGTTAAAAACAATATAATTTTTACATAGTTCTATGACAATGAAGGCCTTATAATAAAAGTCAATCAGATTAGGTTGAGCAATGAGGAAATCTAATTATTTTCATTTGTATATGAATCCGCAATTGTAAAAGGAAGAGATCAGCATCAGTTAAATACCACAACTGTTATAAATTGTCACTGATGGATTGGGCCTAAAAAGGAATTTCCTATAATTTTTGAAATGACACTAAGCATTTTTGTTTCTCTCATTGATGTATAGGAATGATTTTTTCTTATTAAAAACTTATTATATTAAAATTAATTCTCCTGTTGTAAGACACCGAAGAAGTATTTTAATAAATTGCCTTAATTAAATTAAATATTGCATAATTGCTTTATTTATCTTGCTGTGAAAAAACAAGCACATCCGCTGCATCAAAGTGATATATTTTTATTTTTGTATGTATACAATCAATTGTTTAACATAAGTTATTTAATAATCTTTTATGTATATATATATATATATATATATATATATATATATTATATATATATATATATATATATATATATATATATATATATATATATATATATATATATATATATATATATATATATATATATTATGTGAATGGAAAAATAAAACAAAGGAAGCTTTCATCGCAAGCAAAACTAATGTAATCATAGAGTTTTTAACGCATTTCAGAAGATACTTTATATTTAAAGAATATTTGTCAGAATGATATAGTGTTAAAAATGAAAATATTTGATTTTTATAAAGAAACATTTTTGTTTTAAAAACTATAAATTAAAAAAATATCTTTAACTATATTTAGTTTATCATTTTTGAAAATTTGTAACTTACTAGTAATTGCTTAGTAATCACTGAAATTAAAGTTTCTAAATATTTTTTTCTGTTCATAATTATTTTCATAATGAATTTAGAAATTCAAACGATGGAAAATATTTTATATTACAGAATTATGCTCTAACACATTAATTTTCTAATTTTTATTCAATGGAAATATTTTTCAGATGACTTCAAAATCACTTAGCCTATGATGTTAAACTATAAACATATTTACCTTGATGAATTAAAATAACAAGTATTTGATAATTTTAAAAAAATTAGTTTTGAAGCAATTAAAGAATTAAAGGTTTTTAATAAATGTAATTAATTTTAAGTTTTAGACTTTGTTGTGAATTTCATATTCCTTTACTAAACAATAATCATTTTCAAATTTAACAATTGTTCTTTTTAAAATTGATAATCTTGAACTTATTAAATTTGTATGTTTATGAACTTATGAAATTTGTATGAAAAATTTATGAAATTTGTAGTCGATCCTTTATGAAAATATTTAGTCATTTAGTGATCAATGTACTTTAGTGTTATTTCCTCAAATCTGATTTATGTTTTAAATTCAAATATCGTCAGCTTACTCATATTTAAATTGCTAGTAATTTTAAATAAATCTGTTTTCCGAAAATTTTTTATTGTGATATTAATTAGGACAATTCTAGGATGTACATATCTTTAATAATATGTTTATCAAATATGTTATACTTCACCCAAGAATATCGTTTATGCGCATTCTTGACAAAACTGCAATAATATCGAAATGCACATACTTTAAGTGTTAGTGGCATGTTTAAGTAACATTAACTACTTAAGTGACGTCACGGGAGAGCTTTCTTCCAATAGCAATTTAGAAGAACAATTTCAAAGTTATGATTGGTAGAAATATCTCTCAAGATAAAATTATCATCAGTAAATTCCGTGGTTAGTACAAATGCTTAAAAACCAGTTGAGCACACAATACGGAACATTTTTTTGTTCTTTTGATACTCTTACGTTATATAAAACCGATTTTTCTGTACACTTTAATAGTTAAAATTTGTTATCTCGAATGAAAACAATCTTTCATATTTATTTAAAATGCTCCATCTTTTTTTTCTGAAGCAAGATCATCATTTTTAAGAAAATAATTTTATTTTCTTAAAATTTTCTTTCGAATCAAAAAAATTATTTTTTCTTTTATTCAAAAATTCTACGAGTTAGAAATTTTAAAAACTAATTCTTCAGAAATGTGTCTAAATTAGTGGTGGAATTGTGTTTTGCTTGGAGAAATATAATTCAATTTTTGTTTTTATTTCAAAACTGAAATAATAAACTTAGATTTTGACTAACTTTTTTCTGCCAAGATTGAAATGAAATATTTTTATTGCAGAATATTTGTTTTACTTATTTCGATATCATCGAGTATATCCTTTATGCTAGATGAATCGATTCGTCAAAATATAATGAAGAACATCAAAACGTCTTCATTTTCGGGACAGGAAGCTGTGCTGAAATGGAAAGCGGCAGATAAGGCCATACGGATGTATTTAACTTCATTTATGAATCGTTCCTTACCGAATATATTTTACACATTACAGAATATGAACTTAACATCTAGTTGCTCCAGAAGTCTTAAAGAAACTTTGTCTGGAATCAAAGAGATGAAGCTATGGGCATTTAAAAGTAAGAATTAAATCTTATATTCTATTACACACTGATACTTGATAAAAATATATTCTTTCATTTTTATAATGATAAATATATCCTTATAGTTTTATGTTTAATATGCATTTATTCTAATATATTTTATAGAAATTTGTTATTTTAGTTGATTATTGATGCTTTCATAATCAACTAAAATAATGGAAGCGTAAGAATATTTTATCATTTTAACAAAAAGTGCAATATTGCAATCCTTTATTAAACATCATATGTAAATTATATTATTGGAAATAATTTCAAAAGAACATGATTTAAGTTAAAATTTAATCAAAAATATCAAACTATTTACAGTTTTAATAATAAAGCAATGTTTGTACATTAAGAAATTCCATCTTCAATTTTATTATTATTTTTTTATTTTTTCATTACATTTCAATTTACTTCTTTTTTAAGCTTAAAAATTAATAAACCAAAAGAATTTACTTTGTAACATCGTAGAAAACAGCATTAAAAGTTAAGTTTTACATAAATGAGGTTTATATCAGATATTTATCACATTGAGATGATGATAATATAAATAATATTACAAATGCATCAATTTTAATTAAATATAGGAATTTTAAAAAGTTTTTCAGTATGAGAATTGAAACATTTTCCATGTAATATTGTTTTAAAATTCGCTATATATATTAATATTATTAAAAGATCTGGTATAAAAAGCATTCAAATTGTTCGAAGTTAGTTCATTTGCGTTACAACCTATTTTTCTATTGTTATTTATTACATGTCATTCAAAATTACATAGCACGCTTTTTATTTTTTGGTTGACATTGGAAATCAGTTATTTTTGCAGGAATGTTTTGCTCTTTGGCAAAAGTTAGTGGTTTATTTTCAGAACTGATACTGGAATCCATAAATACATAAATAAAGTAAATGGTTATAAAGAATAAATACTTGAAATATCCTAATATTTTCGATTTATTTCAATTGAAAATTTTGAGAACAGAGAATTTTTAGGGTTTAAATTTATTTTTAGGGTTTATTTTTATTAAAAATACCCTTCAATAATTTTATTTATTGAAATGTTAAATAAAATTTAATAATACAACAAGACAGACATATAGATATTCTACAATACTTGTTAGGGAGTTTACTATAATTAGCATAGTAAATAATAATTTTTTTATATACATTAAACCTATCTTTTGTGGATATGCATCTTTCTTTTATTTTATTTTAAAGTATAAAATTTAAAAATTATTAAAGTCATTTTCCTGTAAGCAAACTAATAAATTTTATGATTCAAATAAATGTCTACATGATAAACAATATCATTATTCAATAAAAAAATATTTTCATTTTCTTTTAGAAAAAAACATGTTTAACGTTTGAAAATTTACTTTATAACATGAAATTGCAATATGAATTATTCGTTCGTTAAAAATATTAAATTTGAAATACATAATTTGTTTAAAATGTGTGTTTGCAAGAGACAAATGTATGAATTAAAGACTACAAAAAACATAGAATTTCGAAATAGTCAGAGCGTGAAAATATAATCGGATTCAACAGTAACAAAATTTGTTATTTAGACTTTTTTGTTTCACCTTTTAAACAATTCTTGATATTTTCTAAATTAAACTTCAGATTGAAAGAAATTTACTATACATAATTACAAGTATAATTATTTTTAACATGAAATCAAATATTGTAAACATATTTTTGTTATTTTACAGCAAGAGTTTTATCAATTAAAATATGTTAATTTTCACAGTAATGTTTTGCTGTTCTTAGAAAAATAAACTGCAAGTTTTTAAAGGAAAACGCAAATTCCAATTTTACAGTAAAAAATTTATAAATACTCTGCTCTTTAAAAACCAGCTCATTCAACACGCAACCATAAATTACCCCATTTCCTATATATATATTCTTCATAACTAATATTCTTGAATTTGTAATTTTGGAACAAAATATTTTTTGATTAATTTAAATATATTCATATAACAAATATAAATTGAATTAACGTAAAATTGATTTAGGTTGAAAAAGTAATTGTAGAATAAATTAAAGAAACAAAATTATCAGTCTCAGTCCATTATCTCTCAATTATCAGAAAAAATATCAGTCTGAATATTTATATGTAAAATAATATATGAAAATAAACGTATATATATATATATATATATATATATATATATATATATATATATATATATATATATATACATATATATATATATATATATATATATATATATATATATATATATATATATATATATATATATATATATATATATATATATATATATATATATATATATATATATATATTTATATATATATATATATATATATATATATATATATATATATATATATATATATATATATATATATATATATATATATATATATATATATATATATATATATATATATATATATAGTTAGATTTCTAAGCAAAATTTAATTAAATACAACTAATATACGTATTAATAATTTATGCTAAAAGTGAACATATTTATATTTACATAAACACATTCACACATATAGTAATAATTTTAGCAATTAGATTCTAATTTGAGACAATAGTGCATAATAACTATGTCACTAAAATTTTTCTTCTTAGTACTGTACTCGTATTTGCTTCAATATCCTCGTTTATAATAAAGAAACATGACAATAAGAGAGTAATAGTAAATTTTATCTAATAAAAAGGAGAATGTAACATTTTTCGTTTTGTTCAGACAAAATTTCTTGTCAAAATTAAGAAATAAATAATGCATATTAAAATATTCCACTCATAGATCTTCTTTCATCAATGACCACAGATATGTTTAAAGATACGGGAGCAGATAAGTATCTTCATATCTCAAAAAGATTAGAGAAATAAATTAAAAAGAATCCAGAAATACAAAAGCATAATTATGCATGTTTCCTTGCCGTTTCAAAAAATCCTTTCATTTGTTTCTAGTTTTCGAAATGAATAGATAATATTTAATAATTTGGAATTTTTTATTATTATTGTTAATGCTAAACATTTTTAATATAGAAAATGTGCAAAAATATTTATCTTCAAATTAAAATAGTATAATGAAGCTGTAATACCAACAAAAATGTTGCTTATTTTAATTTTGCATGTTACAGTAAATCAAATAATTTAAAACTGAAAATACAATCAATGCTAATCCTTTTCTTCATCTATGTCGACAACAATGTAAAAATTTATAGTTAATTTTAAAGTAATATTTCTTTTCAATACATTGAAACTTGTACATATATTATCCTTTATATAAATCGATTATCGTGTTCGACGAAACCAATTAACTGTGATACGAATTTGTAACCACTGAATTCTTATCGTAAGCAGTGAACCAACAATACTGATTTCCCCTACCTTGTTAATCACAAGGCATAATGACAAGCATATTGTGCTCATAGCAGTGATGGATCTCTCTGCGGCATCATAAACCACAACAGAATGAATTCATGTCACTAGGTGTCTGCTCTATCCACAAGAGTAGATTATTCATAAGTCATCCATTGCTATGTTTACGCTTAATTCAAAATCACATACATTTGAGCTGCTAATAGTGTGATGAATTTCTCATATTTTATAACGGAATGTGACGATTTTATCTTTGTGGACGAATTCTGATTCTCCCAGCAACACTATCATAGTCGGATGTTTGCTGACGAATCCTGATTCTCCCGGCAAGAATACCATGGTCGGATTCAAATCTGAAAATACCGAGGTGGAACATTGGTGTTCTGTTGCGTTATGCATCGCCCTACTGATCCTGTACTCGATCTCATGGTCTAAGGTGGTATTGGATTCTACTTACTCATCCTTTTAGTACACATTGCCAGTACATTGAACAGTTAGTACTACATCTCAAAGATGTTGGAGATCTTGGATGTTCCATAACTTTATCACTTGCCGTTCACGATATTTCAGAAGGATAATGCAGAAACATAAGTTTTTCTCAATTTTTACGAGTTCTTGATTCATTTCTATGAATTGCTTCCTTGGCTTGTTTCTTTTCCAAGTTTTTCATCAATCGGAAACATTTGCTACTTGTTTGCACTACAACTGTCTTGGTATATACCACTCAATGCTTCTCAAAATCATATTCGGTAATTTGTGGGAGACAGACAGAATGCTATATCTCAAGGATACTTACAAAGCCTCTTTGGTCTCAAAGCCTCTTTCTGGATTATTAATTTTTCTTTAAAATTTAGTCATTTACTGATGTTATTAGAAGATATCTGTAATCTAATTTTCATTTAATTATGCTGATTCATTTATCTTTTAATTTTTAAAAAATAAGTATTATTCAGTACTAACTATTTCTCTAAATTCTAGTGAAAAGAATTGGCTTTATTGCATATATTAGCAAATATTCGACGATAATTGGATTATATGCAGTGAGAAGTTTAAAGTATTCACATTTTCTTTAATTAAAATTCTAAAATGGTGCCAAAATTAGCAAAATCTCAAAACTTTTGAATCTTTTTTAAAAAATTTAAGCTATATTTTAAATAAAAAATATTTTTATATATAAACAAAACATTTATAAATCGAAATATCTTCAAAATGATAGAATTTTTCTGAGAAATGGTACTTCAATAGTAAACAAATGCTCTGTCTACATTTATTAAAGAAATGTAAATTACTTTGAGAATTGTAAATACAGTAGGAAATTTACCTTCTTAACTTCAACTATATACAATACGCAACAAAAGCAAATTGAGAAAATTATTAAGCATATTATAACAGGATAATGCGTTACAACACGTTACTTGCAATTTTTTAAGAATTTTTATTTATCCAGCAGAGGGTGTTGCATACTTGGCCTGTTTATTTTTATAATCAATCACCAATCCAAAATGTTTGGCACATCCCAGATAGCTAACATCATTCTATGAACATCTTACTGACGTCCAGAATGTCTATATTTGATCCTTGGGCATATTAAATGTGTTTTGGACGTCCCCAGGATGTCATTTAAGGAAGTACTTAGAACGTCCTAGAAAGGATTCTCTAAGGATATCCTTTAATCAACTAATTTGGACGAATTATTAACAAAGTTTTTAGAAGGTTCTTTTGCATTCATTTTTAGACCAGTCTTAGATCAGTCCAAATATTCTGGTAACATCTTTTGAGTTATTTTCAAAACTAAAAAGACATCCAGTGATAGATTTTGTATAAAAATTCAAATGATTTTGTTGTTGTTACTTATGACACTTGGACAAGCCAAGCTCGCTATGCTGCTGGCTATGCGAATTTAACTCAATATAAGGAGCATCTTTCATTTTAATTAGAGCTCCATGAAGGTGAAAGTACGTCTTTGCTCTTTTTGTAAAATCCTCCAAAAGATGGCATTAACAGAGGATCCACTCCCTCAATTTTGACATTGATCTGAAGGGGAAGGAAATTTTCTCCAGACCATTGTACCAATGGTAACTGTTCAATGACCGACCACAGGACTTTCTAGCCCACAGATTTATCGAGCGTGTATATCGCATATACTAGGTGGTTCTTTGGTGGCACTGGGATTCGAACCCCACCCTTCCGGATCTAAGGCCGATACCCTAACCACTAGGCTACCATGGCTCTATTTTGTACTATATTGTATTCAATAGTTAAAAGAGTAAAAGTATAGAAATTGCTGCGTGCTGGAAGTGTAAAGTTTTGTCATTTTTTTCTCTTTTTAAAGAAGATAATATATGTCTCTCTTATTTCATCATTATGAAACTTCATGTAAATATATAAGATTTCATTTGCGAATTCGGAAAAATATATTCTTTCGATTCTATGAAATAAAAAATTCTATGAAAAAAAGATGATTTTCAAGGACTAAATTTGGAAGGATACTAGTGGATATTCTATAGGTAAGCTTTATTTATCGATTTTATAGTAATTGAAAGATATAAAAATATTATAAACTATTGGCATAAAATTTACATTTAGAATGTTTCTTCAAATTTAATGAATTTCTTTTCTCTACTACCTTGAAAACTATTTTGTGACGCATGGAATAAAAAAGGCCAGAGCGTGTAGAGTTTTTCTTCAAACAAATTAATTTATTTATGTATTTTTAATTAAAAGTTATGTACTTTTACTTATGTATTTTAATACTTGGAGAGATTACATTACTTGTAACTATGTATTCTAAATTAAAAGTTAAGAAAGTTTTCAACTTTTTCTGTAGTGTTAACACGGTGTGAACACGGTGTAACAAATTTCAAAAGTTAATTCCTGATAACCGAATTTATTTTAATGTCATTTGTCATGATTAAATTGCATACATTTTTTAAAAGTATTTAAAAAAATTGTCTTGGTGAGAGTTGATACGTATCGCAAAACTAAGATGATGTTCCTATCGTGGAATCAAATGATAGTTATCAAATGAGAATCTATAATGTATAGACATGCCTTTTGCTATATTGTTTGATATATAGTAATTTTTTTAAACATTGTGTGTGTTTTGAATAAAATTTAATTTCTGGATCTTGGTATGAAGTTTTATGTTACTTTATGATCTTGTAAAATTTTTACAACAACATAATTTTTTTTATAAAATAGGTACAGTCCAGAGTCAAATGCCCCAAATACTAAAAATTCAAAATGCCAAAATATATGTAATTGACTGTCAGGTGAAACAACGAATGTGGATTGACAGAAATTATTATTTAGAGGAATATTGTATACTATAAATTTCTTATAAGTCGAAAACGATATTTTATCCTGTTACAAATTATTTTTCATTTCATTCCACCTATCTGCAGGTTATTAAGCTTTGAAATAAACTTTTTTTTCATATATAAAGTATGAAAATATATTTTTGGTATAAAAATGTAAATTTATTAATGATTTACAATCACTCTGTGCTTGTTTACAATAAATAAATTAAAAATTATATTTTACTATGTTTCATGTTATTTTTCAATCACCCACTTATATAACATTAATTTTTGTAATTTGTTCTTGATATAACTGTGCATTCTAAATAAAGTTTTCAGAGGAATTTTTTATGTATATTTCAAAGGAAATTTTGTGTGCCATATGAAAAAGAATCTATTAGTTATGATTTTCAATCACTGCTTGAATATAATTATCTGTTTGTGTTAATAGAGACAAATAAACCTATTTAATGGAACAATATAATAAACATTGATTCAAAAGTATTTTAAGCACTTTATAGAAAGGTGAAATTATTTCCTTACTCAGAAATTATTTCCTTACTTAGATATTAGACTCTTAAGAAAAATTAAAATTATTAAATACAAATTAATTGATGCATTTGATAAAAAGTATGGACACCCAACTGTTTTCTTAGTAATAATTAAATATATAACTATAAATAAAGTAGCAAAATAATATCAACTATCTGAATTATATGGGTTGAGATATTTTTGCTTAAAACACCTTTTAATATAAAAGTATCGTAACAAATGATTTTATATGAAAGTGCAATGATATTTCAATTTTACTGGTAAATGGTTCAAGGATATGTCAAAACAACTTGGAATTTATATCTAATGGAAGATGGTATTTCCAGCCTTATCATAGAAAATTAAGTTTGGGAAATAAAACAAACAATTTTTCTACTTTTTTTATAAACATTCATTTAATAATTCATATTTAAACGCTTACGTCAAAATAGTGTAAATGTTCAGAAATATTATTTCTTTTGAATAAATTTTTAATTGGTATTTTAAAATGGGTTACATTAGCATATTTTTCTAAATAGTAAGTAGTCTTTCGATGTACAAAAATGAAGACAAAAAAAATATTTACAACTAGAAAAGGAAGCTCTTCATCGTGAAACATCTAATTACACTGATGCAAAAATAATAACATCTTTAAAATTATTTTATAAATAAAGTTTGCTTAAAAACATACTTTTAAAACAATGATAAAGCTAATTATTTAATAGAAAAAACACTACAGAAATTATAAATATTGTTACGACATTAATTTTTTTTATAATACAACTATATAATTTTCATTATAATTATATTATTAAATTATTTTTAACTATTATAAGGAAAATTATAAACTATAATTGTATAATTCTCATTATAATCATTAAAAGAATAATTTAATGCTATAAAAATATTAATCTATTGAAGCTTGTTATGTGAATGTTCAAATGTGTGCCGAATCATGTCTAAATATCATCTTTCTCGGACCTGCGTCGAACGTCCTACACACGTACTACTTCTGGACATTGGTAGTACGTCAACGGACATGCATCGGACATTCTCTCGCATCCAAATTAAGTCCATCTGGTCCTGAAAGTACGTCCTCAGAACATTTTGAGGACCACCGTTTGCTGTCAGGTTACTATACCAGATCAAATTCGGCAATACGTGGAGATTGTATAGGATTCCCAAGGATAATTCCAAAGCCTCTTTGATCTAAGAACTTCTTTCCAGATATTTATAATTTTTTTCCTTTAAAGTTTAATATTTTATTCCTGCTATTATGATATTTGTGTTGTGCTTAAATTCTTACCAACATGGGTATTATTCATCATAAGTAATTTCTTTAAATCTTAATAAGAATGTATATTTTTATATGCATTCGATTGTAACTGCATAGTATACAATTAGATGGGGAAAATATCCACATTTTTCTAGAATCAGAATTTACAAATGCTGTCAAAATTTTCGCAATCTTGAAACTTTCGTATCATTTGAGAAAAATAGAGATATTTTTTAAATGAAAATAATTTTAATAAGAAAATTTTTTATTTGATAATTTTTCAGAATGATAGAATTATATTGAGAATGTATACTGCAATAGTTTGGTAACATGCAGTATACTTTTATTAAACAAAAACGGATTATTTTTAGAAATATATATATATATATATATATATATATATATATATATATATATATATATATATATATATATATATATTGTGTTAGAAACTTATCTTCTCAACTTAAAGCAAATATATAAAGCATAATAATGGGAAAGTAATTTTAGAATAAATATAGAAATTAGTTTTAAAAATTATAAATTTATTGGATGCTTTTATCAGCTTTATTTTAATCACTTACATACTTTCACTGTTATATACAAATAAATTCTTTTTATTTAGTGTTAGATTCTTCTGGTAAAATTCCTGATGGAATTCTCGAGGGCAGCCCATCGTCATTGGGAGATTATGATGAATGCATCGCCATTTCAGTTCCAAATCATTTCCGAGGCCAATACTGCAGTGTGTACACCATTCCACCTCTTCCAGAAAGAGAGCCTTTCGTTTCATTTGACTCCGAAATTCCCGAATTCATCAATGTGACAGAAGCTGATACGGTAAGAATCTTACTTTTTCTGCTTTGTATAAGGAGTGAGAAAAAATGAGTTTCCCATGCTGGAACTTGAAACATCTAACTATACAAATAAACTTTTAATACTATACAAATAAATATTTTAATTTCATAAAAAGCGCTTTTAATTTTATTTTAAATTGACATGATTGTACAAGGTTTAAAGTGTCACTCATAATGTAATTTTAAGAAATTAAAAATTCACGAGGATTTAGATAAGTTTACCATATTTGTTTCTTTAAGTTAACATTCAGACTACTATTTTGAAAACTATATTTCATATAGTTTGTTCTCAATTGTTTATTTAAATTTTATTAATTTTATTCCATAATTTTGCATGAATCACTAAATATTATTTTATTGTTTAACTACATTCTAAACAACAATTAAACAAGTATGGTTGGTAAAAACTTCAACATTTGATTTCAAAATTTTCCAGATTTAACTCGTAATTATCTCAGAATTAAATGGTAAAATTGCATCGATATGTTTCATTTTGATCACAAAAATCCATATTTAAACAACATTATTCAAATATATACAAATTTTAAAATGCAAAGAAATGCTTATATATCGTATTATTGGTTTCTATATTTTGCATTTAAATTTTTTAATTCTGCCTCAAGTAATGAAAAAGGAATATTCGTGAACAATTTAAATTTTAATAAGTCAATTTTCTAAATGTTTTTTTTTCAGTTTTATAAAAAAACAAATACATTTATTATTTTTATTTATATCTGTCTAGAACCAGATTTCAAGCAGTCGCATGTCATGGTTTTGCTTATTATCCTGGCGATGACTTGAATTTTTTAAGCTAAATGTACTTAAATATGGAATTCTATTAATAGTGCAGATGGACTAAATATTACACCAAAAAGCTAAAAATAACTAAACATGTACTCAATATAAAATTGAGTTTCTTATCTTGGCTTCACTTTAAAAATAGTTAGATATTTTCAATTGAAAAATGTCTTATAGGAAGAAATTAATCTTGTTATGGCATTTTTTATTTAATTTTATAAAAATAATTCCTTAGTGTTTCTTTTCGTATTGCAAAGAAGCATTTTTTATACAAAGACTGCGGTTAATACATTTAATTTTAAAGTTTTTATTTACTTTCCTACAGATAGGGAGTTTAGAGGAAATCAGAAAAATGAAAGGAAATTTTAGAATAAATAAAAAAATGGTTTGTGATGATATGATATATTATGTTATTTTAACATACAAATGAAGAACTTTATCTAGAATTTCGACGATATTTCATAAGACAATTATAGATTCGAAGCTTGTTTATTACCTAAAAATTCCTTGTAAATTCTATTTCTACAATCTGAAGTGATTTATGTATAATTTTGTAATTTTTTTATAATATACTTCTTTTAATAACGACATTTTTAGAAATATATTTGATGGTTGTTTCTTCACTCACGTTAGCTGGTATATTAAGCAAATGTAATGATCATTACATATTAGGCCTGATAATTACTCTTTATATTGGCCTGTAGAAACTAGGTATGAAAGCCATTATGAAAAATATAAAATCCAGTAAGGATAATATTAATAGTTTATAAAAACATTCAGCGAAAAATTCAATTTCTAAAAATTTTTTAACTATTTAACTTAAAAAATGAATTGCAATATCTTGTGAAAAATCATTACAAAAAGCATATGAAGTGAATACTCAAATCAATTAATTTCTCATATAAAAATACAAAGTTTATAGCAATACAATGTTCTCATATAACAATACAAGGTTTTCAGCATAGGCTACGATTACCAGATTGGTTTAGGTGCCGTTCGTTGTTAGAAAGAGATGAGTTCGTATTTCGACCGAATTCAAGGTGGTTTCTGCAGCACTTTGTGTGTGTGTCGTTGTCGCAAATTTCTCTATGTTAAATTCCATCCAGATATCTGGGTATCACAGGCAGGTTTGGGGTTCTTCTGCTTGGTCCCCCTAAATTACGATGATGTCAAGAACACTGGGGTGCCAGATGCCATCATTTCCATCCTATGTAGAAGAACTATTTAAAACATGGTATTCGGG
Organism: Latrodectus hesperus; assembly: GCA_037975125.1. NCBI lineage: Eukaryota > Metazoa > Arthropoda > Arachnida > Araneae > Theridiidae > Latrodectus > Latrodectus hesperus. The sequence goes on along the minus strand of CM075851.1, from coordinate 12,688,761 downwards.
TGTGGAAAAATCTTTTGAAGACGGCTCAGCCTTAGAAAAAATGTATCGGAAGGAAGACCAAGAGAAATCATTAAAATTGTTTATAAAATTGTTGCGGCTAAAAAAGTAGAATAGCAAAATATTTAAAGTTATTTTCGCTCAAATGTAGAACATGAATTTATGAAAATTCCTCCCAACCATTCATGGTACTTCGCCAAAAGATCAGGTGAGACCTTCAATCTTAGACCAAGATCTTATCAATCTGCCTTTTCCCGCTATCTGAGTGGGCACACGAGAGGAATCACCTTTTAGCAGGGGCAAAGGACATTTCCAGACTGTCTTGGTGTTCCGTCAATATGGCGTCCCTTGGACATATCTTAAACCTGCCTAAATTTTAAAAAAGACGATGTCCTTTGGGACTTATCACATTTTTTAGACATTTTAGATATGTTTGGTTTTATGGGGGTTGTCTAGCCTAGATGGACAACCTAAGATAATTAACCACAGCAACAGAATATGTTCTGTGCCTTTTTGAAATAGTGATGTCTGCAAGTGCAATGATGAACTGTGTTTTTTACCCCAGGGGCATCGTATAGGAATCTCATGCAAAAATATCGTAAGGTGTGAAGAAGTCTGAAGTATCTAATTATTGTACGGGCCTAGTGTAGATTTTAACGAATTCATTATGATTGTAACAAATATCTACGTTAGCCACGTAAAAAGAATATGATTTTAAACATTGGGTAATTACCCTTTTAATTTTTTTATCAGATTCATAAAAAACTAATATTTTTATACTGCAGAATATGCTAGTTACTTTTTTTTAATTTCAAAATTCAGAACTGTAACACTATTTATACAAATGTGATGAACTTTTTTTAACACAGAATATGAATAATTAGAACATGACAAAAACGCATGTAGAAAAATATAACCTTATCTGTCTCATCATGTATAATCCTATATGTTCAAGCACATTGTGGCTGGTAGAGTACTATTGCTGAGTATCATCAACTTTTTCAATGAAAAGAATATTATTCCTCTCAAATGAGTTATGTCATAAAATCTTTTATAAAACGTTAGCAATAAATTTTAGTACAAAGTTAGCAATCAAATTTCCGTCATGTTGATATCTTAAATATATATAGATGATACGTTTTGTACATATAATTGTTGGCAATATTTTTCTGTACAAAAAGTAGCTTCAACTGAAAGCATTGATCAGAAATATTGTGATATACGCCAAATTTAAAACCCTGTCTCATGATTTATTCTGAGTGTGATAAATTAAATACTAATTCAAACAAGACAGACCAGTTCAATTAGAAGTTGTAGTTTTTGACTATTAATAACTTAACAGTATTTTGGTGAGTAAGAATATTTCACACGACACACTATAAAAATCATTGTGGTTGCCTGAAATATACTGAACACTTAAAATACAATTCTTGCAATGTAAAATTATTTACAATGAAATTCTTAATTTACATTCAAACATGCATCTAAACGTACATCTTTATATCGAGTTTATTTATTTAAATATTTTGATATTTACTATTTTCAAACAAATGAATGAACTGGATAATTATCAAAAAATATCGATTTATACTACATCAAGTTTTCAATTTAATAGTATTTGGTAAAAGTTTTTAATAAAAATACATGTCAAAATTATTGCTTCATTTGAAAATATTGCTTATAATAAACTCGTTTATTTATCCATATAAATACTTCCATATGTATAAAATTCATTTGTAATTTCTATAGGTTTTAGGGCATATCATGAAAAGTGGAGTGTACCTTTATTTCATACAACTTCGAAATGGAATCTGTGTTCCATCAACTTGTAATGCTGAAGATGTATATCGGCTTGTAACGGGAGGTAAATGCATCTAAAACTTCATTATGCTACTTTAAATTTTCTTTAATTATTGAATTGAATATTTCCTACAATCAAACTATTCAAAATATTATTAAATAGCTACAAATTTTATTTCAACTTATTATGGTCAAATAAAGATGCAATAAAATTTTATTCAATAAATTTCATTAAATAAATTTGTTTGCATATGAATTGTCTTAATGAGGCAGAATCTTTCACAAAAATTTAAAGGCTCATATTTGACTATTTTTATCATATGCCACATTCAAATATACATACTTAAGTAATCTAGCTTTCCTAAAAGACAATTTCAAAAAAATTAAACTTTTTTCATTTCTAATTCTATATCGGTATTGCTGAAGCACCTGCGTAGCTAAAAGAAGTTTAAGTTTCACATATGCCTGTTATAAATCTTAGAACAGTGCAAATTAAGTAAAACTGATGAAATTAAATGAGATGAATTCTATACATATAAACTAGTATTAATAAAATGTTCATTCAACGCCTGAAATTATTATTTCATTGAAGAAAAATGATTCAACAACTAATATCAATGAAATTTTGTGTAAAACTTATGAGAGGTTTATTGTTAATTAAATGTTGCATATTCGAAGGATTATATATAAGAAGATAACTGAGCGTAAACGTAAATAAAAGGAAATACACACCTCAGAAAAGAAATCTGTCATAATTGAAAATATAAGAAAAGCGTAAATATTTCTATAAAAAAATATTCGAGCAATTAAAGCAATTAAATGTTGGAAAAATTCATATTCTATTTTAAATTTGTCATGTACATGTGTTTGTTTAAGACGATTATTTATTAGTTGTAATTAATACCATTATTTCCTGTATTATCTTCATATAGCAATGAAACAAAGTGGACTTGACTTAGGTGTGGCCATTCGGTACTGTGAAACAAAAGTTGAGAAAATTATTTTCAATAAGACTCAAATAGCTATAATGTAAGTAGTACTTTGTAATTAAATAGTGAAATATATGACACACGTGCCGTATAATCCAAGATGCAAAATTCTGAGTTTAACGATTTTTTGTTGGATTTTCTTATGTATCTGACAGCATCGATTTTATTACGTTATGCATATTGAGACATATAAGAATTATACAAAAAGTTCCATTTTGGTAACCCTAGTATTTGCGCCATCACGCACGTCACGATACGTCATCTTGGCAACATTTCTTCATTGGCAAAAAAATTCAGGATTTGGAATCAATATACGGCACCTGTGCCAAATATGCTCATATTATTATACTAAAATAAAGACGTTATAAAAGCAAATTGCATTTTATTACACACTTTATTTTTATGTGTGTGCGTATAATTTAGATCATAACCATCAGACATGTAAGTAATCAATCATATCTGAAATAAATTTTATATTATATCATGAAAAAGCTATGAATTTATAGAAAACATACAATTCATTTTTCTTTTTTTACCTCGGTACACATGCCGTATAATTCAGGATTCCAAATTCTGAATTTTTTTGGAAATGAAGATAGGTTGACAAGAAGAAGTCTTGTGAATTGTGCGATGACGTAAATACTAGGGTTGGCAAAATATAATTTTCAATATAATGTTTATTGGTCTCCATATTGTACCGAGCTTCACAGGTTCGTGTCGATTGAGAGTTGAATAAAGCAACCACTTAATGAACACAAGACTTTTATTCGTAAGAACTTCACTAAATAAACGAAATTCCCGCTGTAACAGTCACAATTATACAGCTACAATTCGTCAGATATAATAAAAAAACAGCTTCCAATCACAGATCTCAAATACCTCAGACAGAGAACAACTAGCAGTCACAACTAATCGTCTTCACTCACTGACTGTCTTCACAAAACTCAACTCTTCCATGTCGGGCTGCGGTATTTATACCTGACTTGGCGGAGAAATCTACCAATTTCGCCAAGGTTCTGGAAGCTTCTAGGCTATCTCGAAAAATATTGGTCCTAGAGCTTAGGTGATGGATGTTTCCAGAAGTATCGATTTCTCGCCAAGTCGCCAAAAATCTCGCCAACCGTCGCCAAGTCGCCAAGAATCTCGCCAACTGTCGCCAAGTCGCCAAATCATTAGGAAATCCGCTTTTAAACTACAACACGTCTAAATACCGCAATTTTTGCCCAAAATGTGAGAATTTCTGATCTGTCTGAGATATTTTAAGACAAATATAATCATTATTTATAAATTTGTAACATTGCCCCCCTCTCAAGGACTGCACGTCCCGGGCAGTACAATCCCCTGATAGGAGGCCAAATTTAATATAAGAGAATTTACATTTCAAGAGGATACAGAGCACATTACATACACAAGCAACTAAAAATACAAGAAAATAGAAAAGATTAAAATTATCTATACTATTTACAAACAGACCATGGTCTACTGATTTTTACTCTACATTACGATAAGGAGCTAATCTATCATAATGTACTACCTTTGGTTTTGAAGCAGATGATTTTCTTATACGAACCACGACGTCGTTCAGTCTTTTTAGGACTGTGTAGGGACCTTCCCAGTTGGCTTGCAACTTTGGAGAAAGTCCTTTACGTCGAATCGGGTTCCACAACCAAACTTTGTCACCTTCTTGGAATTCATGTCCCGTCGCTCTTGTGTCATACCTTGTCTTCATTCTTTCGGTCGTCAGGTTGATTCGGTCTCGAGCGAAGTTATGGACATCTTCAAGACGTGCCTGAAGGTCTCGAAGGTATTCCTCTGGCGATGAAGATGTATCCGGTGGACGACCAAACTGAAGATCACAAGGGAGACGAAGTTCGCGACCAAAGAGCATCTGTGAAGGAGTATATCCGGTAGTCTCATGGACAGCACTGCGATATGCAAGCAGAAACAGCGGTAGCTTCAAATCCCAATCTTGCTGATTTCTGGAAACCATAAGTGAGAGATTATTCAAGATGGTTCTGTTAAATCTCTCTACCATGCCGTCCGATTGTGGGTGTAGTGGCGTGGTCTGCGTCTTGTCTATTCCGAGAATTTGACACATCCCTTTAAACACAACAGAGGTGAAATTTGTCCCTTGATCAGAATGGATTTGTAAGGGTGTGCCGAATCTGGAAACCCATTGATGCACTAGAACCTCGGCTACTGTAATCGCCTCTTGATCGGGGATTGCAAACGCTTCAGGCCACTTAGTAAAGTAGTCCATGACAACTAGTATGTATTTGTTGCCATTTGAAGATCGTGGTAAAGGACCCAAAATGTCTAATGCTATTCGCTCAAAAGGTGCTCCTACGTTGTACCGCTGCAACCTTCCTCGGCTACGTTTCTTTGGTCCCTTACGTGCCGCACAGTCATCACAAGATTGACACCATTTCTCTACATCTTGTCTAGTTTTGCTCCAATAGAAGCGTTCTCGAACCTTTTGTAGAGTTTTCATTACTCCAAAGTGGCCTCCAGTTGAACTACTATGCAATTCTTTCAAAACATCTGAAATTCTTGATTTTGGAAGAACAAGCTGCCATTTGAAATTACGTCCATCATCGGACTCCCATTTCCTGTATAAGACACCATTTCTTATATGGAGTGAGTCCCAAAGAGCCCAATATTGCTTAGTAGCAGGACTGTAGGTGGAGATATCCTGCCAACTTGGTTTCATACTGGAAGATTCTTTCAATTCAAGAATTGGATTTATATCTGGGTCTTCTTTTTGGGCTTCCCTAAGTCCTTTATCACTCCATGGGTCTGGTTTTGATGGAGGTGAAACAGTAACTTGGCGTACCGAAGTATTTATCAGCTGATAGTTCTTCTCTACTCTAGAACAATATCGGCAGCTTTCATTACACGGTTTCCTTGATAGTGCATCAGCATTTCCATGAAGAGTTCCTTTGCGATGACGTATTTCAAAGTCAAACTCCTGGAGTCGTTGAATCCATCTGGCTACCTGTCCTTCCGGATTTTTAAAATTCAAAAGCCAGGTTAAGGATGCGTGATCTGTCCGGAGCAAGAACTTTCTTCCATAGAGATAATGGTGGAAATGTTCTATGGCTTTAACGATTGCCAGCAATTCCTTCCTGGTTGTACAGTAATTCCGCTCTGGTTTCGATAGACATTTACTCCAATAAGCAATGACACATTCTTTATCATCAATTTCTTGCGACAAAACAGCTCCGATATTTTCGTTGCTGGCATCCGTATCTAAAATGAATAATTTTTCGGGCTGGGGATATGCAAGAACGGGCGAAGATGTCAACGCCTCCTTCAGTTGCTTAAAAGCTTTCTCACATTCATCTGTCCATAGAAATCTCTGTTTAACTTCTGTCAACTTGTGAAGAGGTCTGGCAATACTTGAAAAACCCTTAACAAATTTCCTGTAATATGTGCATAGTCCAAGAAAACTTCTTAATTGGTGGACATCTTTTGGACGACTCCAGTCCTTGACTGCGGAGATCTTTTCAGGATCTGTTCTTACACCTTCAGCAGAAATAATGTGTCCCAGATAGCTTACTTCACGTCGGAATAAATTACATTTGCAAGGATTCAGCTTCAGGTTGGCCATTTTTAATTTTTCCAGCACCTTTCGGATGTTTCTTAAATGGTCTTCGAATGTGCGCCCTACAATAATGATATCGTCCAAATATACCAAACAGGCTTCGTAGGAAAGTCCTCGTAATACTGTCTCCATCAGGCGCTCAAACGTTGCAGGTGCATTGCAAAGCCCAAATGGCATAACCTTGAACTGCCAAAGTCCTTGTCCTGTGGTGAATGCAGTCTTTTCTCGATCCTCAGGATGTATCTCTACTTGCCAATAACCACTCTTGAGATCCAAAGTCGAAAACCATTGTTTTCCGGATAAAGCATCAAGTGTATCGTCAATCCTAGGAAGAGGGTAACTATCTTTTTTAGTGATGTTGTTTAACCGACGATAGTCAACGCAGAATCGGGTAGAACCATCTTTCTTCCGAACTAAAACAATAGGCGAAGCCCAAGGACTCTCTGATGGCTCAATAATGTCATTCTGCTGCATTTCCATCAGAAGATTATCCACCTCTTCCTGCTTAGCGAATGGCAATCTTCTCGGATGTTGTTTAATGGGTGGATGATTTCCTGTATTGATTCGGTGCTGCGTCAATTTGGTTCGCCCAACATCATCTGATTTCTTGGAAAAGAGATCTCCGAATTCTAATAATAAATTTCTTGCAGCATTCCTCTGTTTATCATCTAACTCTGCTCTCTGAAGGAGTTCATTAATTAGAGTGTCAGGAGGCTCAGATAGTGTGGCTTGACAATTTCGGTTAATACAGGTCACTGGAGTGCAAGTCGCTAGCACTTCTCCTTCTTTTATAAGTTTTACCTTATTACTTAGATTAGCAACTCTTACCGGGATTACATTTCGTGAAAGGTCGACGAGTGAAGAAGCCACTAGTACTCCTTTAACGCTATTGTCGGAATCTGGATATTCAGTCAATCCATAATGAAAATTATTATCTTCTGAAAGAGCTCCGCAAACTATTGTCTCAGTTCTTGGTGGTAATGTTGTTTCACTCTTCGCAGTTATATGATGGACTGTTTTAATATCTGAATATTTCGTCTTAAAAATCGCTATGTCTTCAGAACATGAGTGTAGTTCATTATTTTTAAAATCTAACTTGAAATGGTTTTCTTTGAGAAAGTCCAATCCGAGAATAAATTCGTCATTTATATCAGCGACATATGCCATATGATGGTACACGGCATTCCCAAATGCAATGTTTAGATTTATTTTTCCATGCACTTTAATCTTGTCACCTGTCACAGTTTGGAGGGTAATGCAGGGCGGCGTCCAGATGAGTTTGTCACCAAGTTTGCGAGCCAAATCTGTCCTAATGATAGTTACGTTGGCTCCAGTATCGATTATCATTCTGCAGGGAACTTCGTTGACATGTCCCATAACGAAAAGTCCGTTGTCGCCGCTACTTACGGAAGAAATGTGAAACAATTTGAAATGGGGCTTCTGACTCTCTGGACATCTCCGCCCCGCGAGATGGCCACATATTAGTTTCCCTGCTGTGGTGGAAGATCATTTCCACCATTTTTTCGTTTCGGGCAGTCTCTCTGAACGTGTCCGACTGCACCGCAAGTCCAACACTGAATTTTCGTGTTTCTGCCACCTTTACTCAATTCTAAGTTACGGAATTTTCGCCGCAGATCTTCGATTTGCTTTCTGAGATCATAGTCCGTATCAGTAGTAGAGACGGCTCTGATTGAGTGCCGGTCTTTACGCGCGGCCTGCTGGGCAGCCTCTATCTTATGTGCGTAGACTAGGGCAGATCCAATATCTTTGACATCGGCGAGTCTAAGTGTTTTCTGTATCTCCGGATCCCTCACACTATCGATGAAGTGATGGAGAGCCAGATCCTGACGTGTCTCAGCTGGGCAGTCCGAAAATGCTAGATGGGAAAGTCGCTGAATATCGGCAGCCAATTCTTGAAGACTTTCACCCGCTTTTTGATAGCGGGACTTTAACTGTAGTCTGCTATATTCTTTAGTGCACTTATCTCCAAACCGCAGCTCAAGCGCACTCGATAGGGCTTGGAAATCGTGCCTCTGCTCCTCCGGAAGCGTCTCGAGGATGTCAGCCGCGTCTCCTCTTAAAGAAGCCGCCAGGTGAAAAGCTTGGGCTCGGGGATTCCATCCATTAGCTTCCGCTACCATCATAAACTGGGTCTTGTATACTTGCCAGGATGATTTCCCATCAAATGTTGAGAGTTTAATATTGGCTAGGGAAGGCACAAATGTCACGTTGGGTTCCTCATGTTTGTTTGATATTTGCTTCTCCAAGCTTTCAATCTTCTTATTCATATTGTCTAATGCTACTTCAACGTTTTCTTCTATCTCCAGAACTTTAGTTTCAACTGAAGTTACCTTATCTTCCATTGCATTCATCTTCTCCTGAATGATGTTGGAGAATTCTTCTTTAACACTTACAATGTCCTTCTTAAGTTCCTCCTGTCCAGATTTTATCTCTTTCATCATCTCGGTTTTCATCTCTTCTTGTCCAGCTTTCATCTCGGTTTTCATATCTTCTTGTCCAGCTTTCATCTCGGTTTTCATATCTTCTTGTCCAGCTTTCATCTCAGCCATCTGCTCCGCTAATTTTTCGAGAAGACTTTTCATTAAATCCATATCCATTTTTCTTGTGACACGCTGCATCAACTCTTCAACCCCGATTCTGACACCAGTTGTACCGAGCTTCACGGGTTCGTGTCGATTGAGAGTTGAATAAAGCAACCACTTAATGAACACAAGACTTTTATTCGTAAGAACTTCACTAAATAAACGAAATTCCCGCTGTAACAGTCACAATTATACAGCTACAATTCGTCAGATATAATAAAAAAACAGCTTCCAATCACAGGTCTCAAATACCTCAGACAGAGAACAACTAGCAGTCACAACTAATCGTCTTCACTCACTGACTGTCTTCACAAAACTCAACTCTTCCATGTCGGGCTGCGGTATTTATACCTGACTTGGCGGAGAAATCTACCAATTTCGCCAAGGTTCTGGAAGCTTCTAGGCTATCTCGAAAAATATTGGTCCTAGAGCTTAGGTGATGGATGTTTCCAGAAGTATCGATTTCTCGCCAAGTCGCCAAAAATCTCGCCAACCGTCGCCAAGTCGCCAAGAATCTCGCCAACTGTCGCCAAGTCGCCAAATTGTTAGGAAATCCGCTTTTAAACTACAACACGTCTAAATACCGCAATTTTTGCCCAAAATGTGAGAATTTCTGATCTGTCTGAGATATTTTAAGACAAATAAAATCATTATTTATAAATTTGTAACAATATATATGACGTAATAAAAACCAGGTTGTCAGATACATAAAAAAATCTGCCAAAAATATAACTAAACACAAAATTTCGCATCCTGGATTATACGGCATCTTTGCCTTTGCATTTTATTAAATTCATCATAAATTAGTAATAAATAAGTTCTTACAATCTGACTTAATAGGTATTTATGTAATTCCAGAATATAATAATATAAACCATACACAAAATCAAAAAGTAGAGCAGTAAAGTGTCCTTATATTATTTTTTTGTATATTGCATATTATTACAATTTTAAGTACTGGACATTAAATCAGAAAAGTGCTATTTATTACAAGCGCATATGCAAGAATGATTATGTGAACCACCATCAATTGTGATGGTACACAAATGACCATAAATTTTAAAGAGGAATAAATTTTTGTTCAGAATCCTATTGTTATTATTGTTTTAACAGACTCCTATTTGTTTTATTATTGAATACTATTTAAACAAACAGAATTCACTACTTATTTAGAATCCTCTTCGAACAGTTAATTGACTTCTTGATTTAATGAAATAATGAGAGAGTAATCAATAAACACAATAAATTTTCTATTAAAATTAAACAAAAATTAATATTTTATTTAAAATTGTAATTTACTTTGTTAAATTTGGATATTCATAATCAAAAATATAAATATAATATGGTTTTAAAAGACTCTAAAAATTAATGTTATATTTTTATTGTTTCTTGTTTTACTGAAGTATAGTTTAATGAACTATTACAATCATAATTCCATTTAGAAATATTTATGAAAATTTCATATTAAATGATCTACTGAATTATACAAAAATTTTTTGTGACATTTTCCTCTTAATGTTTGTATTTATATTGTATATATATATATATATATATATATATATATACATATATATATATATATATATATATATATATATATACATATACACACAAATTTTTACACTCAAAATGTACAATAGAAATACAAACATTAAGAAGAAAATATCACACTAAAGTATAAATAAAATAAACCATTTCAATTTTTGTATCTTTAATGCATGCATTTCTACTATTAAAAGGATTTAATTTATTGGTAATTTATTTATGTTCGCTCTTTTCAATGTGTTTTTATTTCTGATATATATTTCAAGTGAGAAAATTTTGATATGTTTATTTTTTAACTATACTTTTAGATGCCTTTACACTGACTGGAATATCTAATTTTTTACTAAATCCTTGTAATCATATACATAATATTGTATTATTTTCATCTTTCAGAATTCTCTTTTTAGCATTGCTTATAGCGGTGATACTTGGAACGACATTAGATGTATTCATGAATTTAAAAAATAATAAAGAAAGCAAATCTACATTAAGTAAGCATTCATATTTGTAGTATTCTTTTTGATTAAAACATTTGCTTACCACACACTAAAATATATTATTCTTAATGGAACACTGACCCACCCGAAGGTATGCGGTGAGTGAACGTCGTTGCGTAATCCAGTCAAGAGGTGCATGACAAGGCCGAAGCCAAGGTTCAGGTGGTCGTCAAAGGTCAAATGATCGAAAGAACTCCCAGCAAGTGGTGGGGTGACCCAAACCACTATAAAAAAATTCTCAAAGTGAGGTGGCGAGAGAAACGTTCATTGGAACTCGCTCTGATTGGAAAATGGGGGCCAATTTGGCCTATAAAAATTAAAAACAGACAAAGTTACAAAACAGTATGATACAAGATAAAATACAAATAAGGTTACAATACAGTATGATACCAGATTAAATACAGATAAGAAATTTTACATATGTACAGAGAACAGAAGAGGTGGAGTCAGCCAGTGAATTGGTAGTGCATCTCTTGCAGTAGAATAGCCTGGATCATCTTCCGGAAGCCTTTGTTGGAGAGGAATTGTGGGGCTCTATCAGTTCTGGCAGAACTTGGGAAATGGCGTGTCCTGACATCAGTGTAGTGCACACAGTCGAATATGAGGTGATTGACGTCTTGAGTCTCTCCATCATGTGGGCAGATGTCATCTTGTCCATGGAATCGTCTTTTATAGGTTCCAAAGGAACCATGACCAGTGAGGAACTGGTTGAAGTAAAAGTCTGCAGAGATTCTTTTTCTAGATACTTTAGGAAAGAATGAGTAGAGTCTCCTGGTCTTGGTGGAGCACTCCCAGAGATGTTGCCATCTGTGCAGTTCGTCTATATTGGTAAGGGTAATAATCTGTTGCCTGCTGAGTCGGACTGTGATTCCAATATCCTCATTTGTGGTTGCGTCTTTGGACGGCTTTATCCGCTTCCTCATTGAAACGGATGTCCACATGTGCTTTTACACAGTGAAAGGTAAAAGTTTGGGGGTTGTTCGTGAGAATCTTCCTAATGTTGCTGATGACGTCACTATTTATGACTGTAGCAGAGAGGGCCGAAAGCACAGATTTAGAGTCTGTGTGGATGTGGCAGACCGGAACATTATGTACCAGAACGTATTTCATTGTAAAAAGAATGGCAGAAGCTTCCGCTTCGAATACCGTAGCATCATCATTCAATCGGACTTTGGTGCTCCAGATCACAACTTCGTTGCAAAGAATAATGGAGGCACATCCTACTCTGTTGACAATCTTGGAGCCATCGGTGTAGGAGAAATGGTCAAGATGGTTAGGAATGGGCGACCATTCCACTTGTCTATGATTCCAGGGAGGATCATTCCTCAAAGTACGAGTCCATGCATTCTTGGAACACCAGTTTCTGTCGCAAACACTAATAGTCGAACCATAATTCCACAGCTCTAATCGTTTCTTATAAGAATCTGCCTTCAGATGCAAAGGAGGGCAGCCAGCAAGGACATCAAGGGCATCAGTAGAGGTGGTTCTATAAGACTTGGTGATCTTAAGTAGAGCAATTCTCTATATTTGTTGCAACTTACCATTGATGCGGACTGTGTCCTGCTACCACACCTGGCACCCATACAGGATTATGCTCTCAACAACACAGGTATATGTCAGTTTGAGAATCTCTGGTTTAAGTTCCCATGTGGCCCTAGTGACTCGGGCTACTTTGTTTTGCAAATTGTTTATTCTTTCCTTGATCCAGTTCAAGTGCGGAAACCAGCTCAGTTTGGGATCTAGGAGGATTCCTAGATACTTAATTTCAGAGGTATAGGAGATTCTGTGACCAGAGATAGTAATGCCAGGTCTCCTGGTGATGTCCCTGTGTGGTACAAATATAGTGTAATTACACTTATTGAGACTAAGTTGAAGTCTAAACTTCCTGGTCCAGTCCTCCACTATTTTCATAGGTTTTATCACCATTTTAGAGAACTTAAAATAGGACTTTGAATGGAGGAGAATTGCCACGTCATCAGCAAATGCCTGACAGTGGACATCCATTCCAAAGTCCTGAATGAGCAGTTCATTGGCAATAAGGAGCCATAAAATGGGTCCCAGACTAGAGCCCTGAGGGACGCCGATATTATAAGAGTTTTGCTTCTTTGATTCATCAAGATAGGCTCTATTCTTAAGGAAAGAGAAAACTAATCTGTAAAGATTTGCTGGGGTATTATACCTTCTGAGGATTCGAAGGATGTCATTCCATCTGAAGCTGTTAAATGCCCCTTTGATATCCAATGAGACCATGCAAGAAAAGATTTTGTGCTGCCTGTGATCCTGGATCCTGTTCACTATTTCTCGGGGTGCGTCGTTAGTGCCTTTCCACCTCTGGAAACCGAACTGGAACTTACTAAGAAACAGGTTGGAAGAAAAGTGGTAGCTCAATCGTCTCATCACAAGTTTATCAAGAATCTTGCCCCATACAGACAACAAGCAAATGGGTTGGTAGGAGTCTCTGGATTTCAGATCCTTTCCCTCCATTGGGATGAGAATAACTTTGGCTATTTTCCAAAACTTGGGGAAAGTGTTAAGTTCTAGACAGGCATTGAGTACTTTCAAGAACCAGGATTTGTTGTTTCGGAAAAGTTCAGTGTAGACATCTAAGCATATATTGTTGAAACCAGGAGCCTTGTTGGGATCCATTTCCTTGATGGCGGCTTCCACCTCATACTCAGTGAAGGGAGGATCATTGAGATTTGAGTCATAGTCATTGTCGTCGTCAATACGTTCATCAATTGTGGGAAAGTGGTGCTTCAAAATAGCGTTGATGGATGCAGTGGCATCAGGGACTGCTTCACCGTTGTCGAGCAGAACCAGGTTAGTGACTGCCGGACGTTTGAGCGTTTTCCTAATAACTTTATAATGTCCGCCAAAAGCATTCAAGTTGGAAACGGAGCAAAGGAACTCCCTAAAGGCCTTCTGCTTGTGGTCAAGTATATTTTTCCTGTATTTTGAGGCAGCTAATTTGAAGTCAATCTTCTTGGATTTCAGAATGTCTGGATCAGCTTTATTCTGGAATCTTCTACGAAGTGCTCTGACTTTACTGCACTCGACCATTAGTTCCTGAGTCCACCAATAGTTGCTGCGCTGGCGCTTAGTATCATGCTTCTTCTTATGCTGTCTGCAAAGTTCCAAAAGTCTGGATTCAACCCTTGGGATTAGATCATCAACTTCTGTGTTCTTAGTGATTGGGAATTCTTCTGTAAAACTGGATGTCAAGGAAAATTTCTCCCAGTCCAAAGTTCGGGAGTTCCATCTCTTGTTTGAATTATATGGGACTTTTTCAAGTCCAAAGGAACAAGTCATGAGGTTGTGGTCACTTGCAGTAAAGTTGTCACTAATAGTCCAGTCTCTGAATCATCATCATCCAGATTTCTAGTAAGAAGCTAATCGATCCAACTGTTGCCTATGGTGCTGGAGAAACTTGGTTTGCTGTTTTCGTCATTTTCAACCACCAGGTTGTTTCTTGCGCAAAAGTCCATGAGTATTTCACCTCTTTGGTCACTCGGTATAGGGCTCCAAGTTGAGGACTTTGCATTGAAATCGCATAAGATTAGCTATTTCTCCGAGGAATGTCTGGCCAGTTGAGCTTCAAGTGGTTCAAGCGAATCCCGGGTTCTTCTGGATGGAGGGCTGTAAATAGAACAGATGAAAAGTTCGAAATTTTTTACTTTAAGTTTGACGATGACAATTTCGTTGTCCACCAGGACTGGGCTGATCAATAATGATTTCTTGGCAACCACAGCCACCTGAAGATCAGGAGAAGCAATGATGAAATAATCGAGAGGAAAACCAGTGATGTTGTTTTGGTATGTATACGGATCGTTGATTGATGCAATGTCAACGTTGAGGGATTTAATGGCTTGAGCGTACTGAAGGTTCACTGCTCTACAATGATGTAGATTTAGATGACTCAGCTTTAGAACTTGGTCTTTTTGCTTATGATCCATAGTTAATTTTCATGATAAGGTTGTTGATCTCCTTTTCATATATATAACATGACTTGCTTCTTGCATCATGACCAGTGCTTATCTTTGTTTTCCCTCTCTTATTGAAATCGGCGCAATTGCAACACTTCAATTCATTCTTGCTATCTTTGCTTAGATGATTCTCCCACATTTGCCGCACGTTTCCTACCCTTTACAGTCTTTGGCGTGGTGGCCACAAACGGAGACACTTGAAGCATTGGCTAACTCTCAGGTATTCTCGAAATCTCTCGCTGGTCCATCCGACGTACAGTTTTTCGTTCTCCTTGATAGTGTTGAAGGCATCACCATTCACCGCCAGGACCCAGTTGTTGCCAAGCTTGCTTCGGTAGCTGAAGACTGGTTCGATCTCAACCTGGTCTTCCAGTTGGTTCTGAGACTTTAGCTGCTGCGCAATCTCTTCTCTGCTAATGTCCTTGTCAACATCATAGAGGATGATGCGCGGACTTCTTCTTGGCAGGCTTCTGAATGTTGACCACTTCAGAAACAGCATCGTTCTTCTGTACTGCCTCAATTAGCTTATCCAGGTCTTCTGAGCTTTGCGTCTCTATACAGACTCCACCTTTACGAACTGGCCGAATCTTAGAGATGTTGAGTCCAATATTGGCTGGATTGATTTTCTTCTTAAGGATCTCTCTGGTCTCCTCTGAAGTCTTCTCTTGCTTGGGATAGAAGACGACCACATGTTGTTTCTTCTGCCTTGATTTGTCTCGTCTATTCCTGGAACGGCTGGCTTCTCTCTTTTCCCTCGGACGCTCTGGTTTACTGGCTGCCTCTTCTACAAATGTCCGGGGCTGCATCTGCTGGGTCATGCTTGCGTGTACTTCCGCAGCTCCTTCCAGATGGGCGTTCCGTTCAATTTGAGATAGAGCAATCTGCAAAAATTCTGAGACACCACTCCGAATCTTCTGTTGTAAAACAATGCTGGACTTGCTGCTGGCAAGGGCCATCAGAATCTCCTGTTCAACTTCCAAAAGTCTAACTGTAGCTGAACCTTTCTTAGCGGAGCTACCATTAGGTTTTTCGTAAGAAACTCTTTGTCCTTCGCAGCCCGTTTCTGTGTCAGCATGACCAGCAGCTTCCAATGGAGTTCTAGTATAAACATTTCCCTCACATCTTTTTGAGGGCAGCTTTTGACTATGCGTTCATTGATAATCTTTCTTACCATAGTCAGGAGAGTCAATGAAGAAACAAGTGACCCAGATGCCACAGTTCATCTCCGCGCATCAATCCGTGCATCTTGAAAAAAAAAAAAACAGATTCCTGTGATATAGAAGTATAAATGTAACCTAGTAGATATTACAGTTAAATTTTTTTTGTTCATAATAGTAATTGTAATAAAAATTAAAGAAAAATAATAATAAATAAATAATTAACAAAATGAAAATTAGTTTCAGTAAAATTGTGCTAGGTAAAAGATCACCTGCGCGATATAATGTATAATGTTTAAAAACAACTTTTCCAATATTAATTAGGAGCTAAAATATTAAAAAATAAAATTAATAAAAAAATAAAAATAAATTATTTCCCCTCCTTTTTTGAAATATTCTTTGAAATCAATTAAAATTATTAATTTATGTGGATTTTTTTAAGGCAAAGCCAAATAAGTATTGCTCGTTTCTAAAGTGTGGAGATTTCTGGTAAATTTAATTAAAGAACATTGGAAGAGAAAGATAAAGAATATATATATATATATATATATATATATATATATATATATATATATATATATATATATATATATATATATATATATATATATATATATATATAATATTAAAAAAAACCCAAGGAACTAAAATTTGTTATGGTGAATTGGCCCTTCTAACCCTACCAAGCGGAGAATCTCCACCGCAATCATTTTCCAAGCCCATATTAATCAAACCAGTAAATAAGAATTAATATGAAGACATTTACAATAGTAAAATCATTAAAATAAAAAGGAAAAAAATTACAATGAAATTTTGAAATTAAATTTATAATTGGGAAAAAAAACTTAATAAATTTGGAATTATTAGTCAATATAAGATGATAAATAGATATTAAAGATTAATGAATGAATGGGATTTTTATTTATTCATTCAATTTTTTACAAGTTACTGTTCATGAAGTTAGAAAACTATATTACATGTAGGCATAAAAATCTTTAATAAAAATAAATAAATAAATAAATAAAAATAAAAAAAGCTTAGCTAAGAAGGTGAAAAAGTTGAAATCCATATTTTCAAAACCAGAAAGAAGTTAATATGCAAAAAAATAAGATTGAAAAATAAAATAAATATAAATAATATAAAAATAGTATTCATATAAAATAGTATAAAATTTACATCCCTAATTTAGGCTTAACTAGCAACAAGAAAAAGTTAATGTCCATGAAGTGGACTATAGTTTAAGAAAATTAAATTAATATTAGACTAATGACTTCTAATGAACTTAATAGAAGCGCATTGAAAGATTAGGAACTTAGAAAGTAGTCCCATGTCTTTGCTATTATTAGTAGCTGAGAAATATGCTGATTAATATTTAATAAATTTAATTAATTAAGGGGAATTTGGTAACCAAAGGGTTAAGAAGAAAATAAAAAAGGGGGACCAGTTCAAGAACGAAAAGTGGACTTAGAAAATATCATAGTAGCAATGACAAGTACTTAGGGAAGGAATGAAGAACCGTTGAGGGAATCCAGAAAAATACAAATCCTAAGATACTTCAATTAGGTCATAAATCATTAAATTATAATTATTTTTAAAAATGAATAGCATATTTTTATTCATAGGAATCTGCTTCAAATTAATATAAAAAGATTGGAGTGAAATTGTTAAAAAATTTAATATTTATGGCAGTTTTAAAATGAAAGTAACTTTAAAAAAAGGTAAAATAAACAAAAATACACATGAAAAACAAAAATTAAAATACTTTTAGAAAATTAACTATTGCAGATACATTTACAAACAAAACATTTTTAGAAACCTTAGACTATTCACTCCAAGTTAAAATTTAATTTAGAATGATAGGACATCTAGATCCGAAGTTATTAATGAATAATTAAGAAATTAGAAGCAATTTCGACGAAAAAGTGGCAAAAAACATAAATTTTTACGTTTATTAAAAGTTTAACAACTCCGGATCTAATTGCCCTATCAACACAATCTATATAAAAAAATGCTCTGAACCAATGCGCGGAACCAAATAATATGGCATCTGGGCACTTACCTGAAAATTTAGCCACTCATAATGCGATTAATTGCTGCCAAGAAATTGAAATAAGTCCAATGCTTCCGATGTAAGTTATTGAAAATAAAAGTTCTTGTTATCCAAATAGGAAACAAAATTCACAAGGTTGATACAGCAATAAGTTTCACACTGATCTGCAGTGCAATGTTCATTAAAAAATTATTATTGCGGTCGCTTGATTAACGATACTGTCACAGTTACACAACTCCGTTGTTGGGGGTGAGCGATCGGTTGCTAGGCGGTCTTTGTTAAAAGCGCAGTAGCATCATATTACAAATTAGGAAAGTTTTCTCGCTAAAACGTTAATAGCCCCATTCATTATTCAAGAAATCACTTGAAATTCTTACAGATGATGTAAAATGCAATACTGCGTCAATTGATGTAATTATTGTTTACTAGACCAGTATTTTTACTTTAAGAAAGCGGCAATGAATCGGAGCTTGGCGAAAACGCGTCTTCTCTCCTCCTTCCTTCGGCGCTTGTGACTTCAGGATATTTCTAATTATTTAATAGATCCTAATTTTATAAAATTTATGCAACAAGAACTTAAAATTAGATACATATTACTTACTAAATATAGTGAAATAAAATAGTTCTTTATATAATAAAATATGGCTTTGCAAAATACTTTGGAGTAGTTATGTAAGTCTGCTGCTTTATAATCTTTTTGTTCTCCAAACAGAATAGGTTTTATAAATTAAAAAAATTAAAACTTTCATTAATTTAATCACTATTAACATGTTAACAATTTTTACCTACTGAAGATTTTCTTTTGTCAAATCCCTCTCAACAGAATTAATCCTTTGAGAATATTGTTATCGGAAAATCCCTAAGTAAGATCAGGATGTGATGTCTAAAAAATTTATTTAAAGAACGGTGCATCTGCCCAAGTCTTGAGTGCCAAGATTTATAAATGTCGGTTTATTATCTTCATTACAAATAATGTTTTAGAAACACTAACATTGAAGAAATTAGAGAATTGAAATGTTTACAATATATCTCGATATTATTTCCGAATAATTTAAAATAGAATTTTAACTATTTGGAATGACACTGGCCAAGAACATGTTAAGATTAACAACACAGAGAACCTTAAGCATATTATAGGTTTTACAGGGATAAAAATATATGATGAATGTTATACTCCCACATTTACTCCCACTCCCACTGCCATTATATAAAATTTTCGTGCTTTTATTTACTAATTAAAACTAAAACAGATGGTCTGATTTGGCAATATGTATATAAAATGTTTGAAATTCCATAGGATGCCTACCATACGAGAAACTAATATATTTTTCTTATATAAAAATTTCAATATTCTATTCTATATTCTCTATTCTAACAAGTGATGAAAATCGAAGGAAAATATAGCTAGACATTCATTTCTATACATGTTCCGATAAGGTTAGAATTGCATATCAACAGCCTAATTTAATATCAGCGAAAATTGTATCATTCGTTGATTTAATATGAAATTTCAGAAAATTAAAATAATACACTAAACTGACTTCTTTTTTTCAGAGATTAATCTTAAAAATAAGCTATTTTTCGTTGCTCTTTCTAAGTCTCTTATTACCGCCATTGAAATTTCCTGATAATTTTCAGTAACTTTTCATCAATCCAACTATTATCTATGTTCTTTAATTAGAATGGCTGACTGACAACCCGAATTGTTAGTGCTTTGGCTTTTGGTTCATTAGCTGATAGGTTCCATTCCCACTATAGGCATACATGCCGTATATTTTACGTTTTCGGAATCCACTCTAAACTGTACCAGTATCGGTAACTTTAAAATGTGGATTTTATTTCCAGTAGAAGGCGCACTAAGCCTATAGATGCTGGAGTCATAACCAATATATCATTTTGTAACTGTGATAGCAAGCTTCAAAATGCCATATTTGTTTAAGCGTTTAAGAGTTAGTAGAATAATTTTTCGGTGGTAAACATGTCGAATTTTGTGTCAAACAAAGAGCATTTGCGGCACGTGCTGATTTTCTTATTCAATCAGAAGAAAATAGCAGCTGATGCACATCGAATTCTTGTGGAAACATACGGTCTACATACTCTATCTGCCGACACTTGCGAACGGTGGTTTAAACGATTCAGAAGTGATTTCGATGTCAGGGGCAAAGAACGTGAAAATCAACTGAAAAAGTTTGAAGACACCGAGCTGCAAGCGTTATTGGATGAGGACGCCACCCAAACTCAACAAATATTGGCAGAGCAATTAAATGTTTCTCATGTAGCCATTTCCAAACGCTTGAAAGCCACGCAAAAGATCCAGAAGGTTGGAAAATGGGTGGCACATGAGCTGAACGAGCGTCAAATGAAAAACCGCACCACTTTGGCAGCACTTGGATGGGAAATATTAACCCACCCGCCGTACTCACCGGACCTTGCTCCTTCCGACTATGACCTGTTTTCATCCATGGGACACGCACTTGCCGAGCAGCACTTTCATTCTTTTGAAGACGTCCAAAAATGGCTCGACGACTGGTTTGGGTCACGCGACGTTCAATTCTTTTGGAATGGCATCCATAATTTACCTACTAAATTGCAAAAATGTGTAGAAAGCGAGGACCAATACTTTGAATAAAATATATCTTTCCATTTTGTCTAAATCATTGTCTATTTTTTTTTTAAACAATCCGTATTTTAAAGTTACAGACCTGGTAGATCCCAGCAGACTTATGAGCCCTCGTAAGCAAAGAAATGACCGTTGAGTTCTAAACAAAGCCAAACCAAATCTAAATTAGAATGAAGTTAAAGTTTCTTTTCATTTTCTTTGGATATACAATCAATGCCACTTTTGTGCAATATACTAGAAACACAAGAAGTACTTAGTTTTGGATACTAAATAAAAAATATCTAATGCAAAATGTGACTTAAAATCAATAACGAAATTTTTTACATTATTTTATCGTCCTAAAGAAAAGGTACAATTAATTAACCTTTTCTTTCCGTGTAACTCAATAAATCAAAAATGAAACAGGAAAAATTATCATTCTTTCCCTTAATTAAATATATACATGGTAGAATAGAGAATTTTAGAACTTTTCTAAGAATAGTTTAAATAGACCACTCTTTGATCGAATTTTTAAGTATTTTATAAAATTCTACTAAATATTAAAGACGATATTTTGTTTTTCCAAACTTTAGTTTTCTTAGTGTTCTTACTTATTCTATACATTAGACGAAGTCTGAAAAGAGCCATAAGACCGTTGAGCTTCATGAAGTCTAGTACAAAAAAGTCTGTTGACCCTGTTCCTGAATTATCCCATTTTCTAAGCCCTAATCCAGAATTGAATGAATGGTATATTGAGAGAGTATTTTATTAATTCTACAAAAGTTTTCAATTAAAATAATTTAATCGATTTTCAAAATGATAAACACCATTAAATTATCTAAAAGATGTGTAGTGTAATGTTTTTAGAATAATTACAAGCGATTTAAAGTTAACTTTTATTTAACATTTAACAATTGGGGTTAAATCTGCTTTCAAACAAGCAAACAAAGATTAACGAGTTGACGTACGAGCTACAACAAAGAGGATTTTATTCCACTGCCTTTGGGGTTATTGGTACATTTGGTGTAAGGAAAAAATAGCCAACACTTAAAGCGCTGGCGACAACAGATGATACCAAAATGTGAGCCATTAATTAACATATTGGAATTCTTGTGTAAACAATTTTTACTGACCTGGCATACTATATTCATTTATAAAAGGGTATTTTTTTGTTCGTGGCATTACAATGTGCAGTAACATTGAGATGTTATGAGTATAAAATCATACCAATTTATGTTTCATTATGAATGTTCACCTGAAAAATTGTTTTTAAGTTATTTTAAAATTCCGCTCTAGTTTTTACCCCAATCTTCCACGTTTTACAGGGAGAATACATTTATCAAACCAACTAATGAGCTTGATATCTTATTTTGAGCAACTAAACGATATTGCCGTTTTATTAATATTGCAACCACTTAAGCCACTGCAGTCAACTACTTCACTCAAGTTACCATAGCTACCCTTTTCTTCACAAAATTGAAGAATTTATGTGAACAATATCCTTGAAAAGTAAAACCAACTATTCTCTGTAATAAGCATGTTTCACTGCGGTCGGTAATTAGTGCCTAACTTCGTAAAGTTATAAAGTTATATTGAATTTATTAATATAATGGTAAAATTATCCTGAATCCAGAGGTTATTTTTCTTGTACATATTATATTTCCTTTTTTTAATAAGGATGTACAAGATTTCATATTGTTCCATTTATTTTCTTTATTTTTTTTTCAAAAATAATTTTTATCAGAGTGTACGAGTTTGAATTTCAAATTATCCAGTAGTTAATTTTCTTCAAAAAAATTTTCTGAAAATTTTTTAATTAAATATGTATGCCTTTCAATCTGGTAGATAGCTTATAAGGTTGCAAAAAAGTATTGCAAAAAATATGCTTTTCATTAATGATTCTTACTGAAATGATCATTTATCAAATTAAATAAAACAACTAAAATGGGATTTTAAGCTGCCAATGATATTTCCATAATATTAGTCTATGTTAAATTATCGATGATATTTATGTTTCTCTCTTTGAAATATACATTTTTATGATATTTTTATTTTAATTTATTTTATACAGTTTGAAAAAAAATGTCTTACTAGAATGCATCATTTACAGGTGTACCAGTCAAATGCCTCTTATGTTTTTCATTTTACACAAATGTGCACCGCCTCTTGAAGAGAGATGATTCTCCAGACTCAATAAAAATATTCCATGGAATGAAGGTCATCTACTAATTTGTGGGTGATCTTAATTCACACTTACGTTGATGCAAAATCTTCAATCAATGAGTAAGTTTTAGTACTTGTATCATTTCACGAATGTAGATTTGATTCATTTGTTATTTGAATTATAATCATGACATATATTTAAACTATTTCTTAGTTAATAAATAGATTATGTACGTACAATTAATCAACATTTTACTTTCTATATGAGCTTTATATTATTTGTTACTTAAAAAAACTATAACAAATATAATTATTTTCCCAGGAGAGTCAAATGCTAAGATCTTTTCTTTAAATTAATTCTATTTAAACACACTTAACAACTTTGAAATCTAAATGCAATATTTTAATTTCAACTTTGACTAAGAATTTTAAAAAGGAGGATTATTTTAAGTAGTTTGTTGAAGAACTTTCGAAGTGAGGATTACATTAGAATTAAGATAGGGTGGTTCCAACAGAACCTAGCACCGCGTCCATAGGTCTATTGTACTATACTCCTCAGAAAGCCCTATTTGAAGAGACCAGTGGCTGAAGCAAAATTCAGCAGACATTTTACAGGAATTTCTTGCAGCATCCAAGAATCAATCAAGTGCTGACCCAAATGTTCATATCTATGTGCAGAAATAGTTTCACATTCACATAAGATGTGTATTGAAGCTTCTTGCATATAATGATAACCTCTACAAGTGGCATCATCTGACACTCCCATTATGGTGAGATGCCTTTTAAGGTGGCAGTGTCCTGTAAGAAGTCCCACTGATTTTATTAGACTGCTTCTATTGAGCGTTAATAATTCTTTTTGTCTTTTACTAGGGCATGTGCTATTAAGTAGCCTTGCTTGTCTTTGATCCCTGGCATTGTGCCAGTTCATAAACTGTTGTTTTCTGAAGAGATCAAAGATGTTCTTTCTGATCAATTCTTTTGAAATACCTAGCACTGGTTCAGGACCAAAAAAGTCGGTTATTGATCCAGTCCTTACAAATCTTTCTTGAAGTGAGGATTATGAGTATCCAAGTTTTCTACTCCTGTTCCACAAGAGAATTCAACATAATAGAAAATTGGACCTGCCCGATATCTTAGAAAATGAAAGTACATTCTTAAATCATTACATATTTCCATTTTTATTATCAAAATATATGAATTGACAAATTATTTTGCAGTATGGACAATGGAATATATTACAGGGAGAGCACCCAAATTATATAAATATTCATAAATATATGCATAAAAATTTAGTACAATTCTCAAAAATCCACTCCAGCTCATTATTCTTCATGTCTAGAGTCATTTACAGCTTACAAACGTTAATTCAGTCGGAACTTATTATTTAAGTTCAAATCCAAATCAAGTAATTCCAAATCAATTATAAATAACGAAACCAAAATAGTAATGAAACCTTGTATTTTATTGAAAATGAAAGCATTAATCACACATTCAACTGATATCAAACGTAAAAGTCTGTTTTCGCATATATTTTAAATAACTCGAGATTTTTATTTCAAAACAACTACGGTTTTGGCAACATATTTAATGAGTTTTTATCGCTTTATAGCAACAACATATCCATATTTTAACAAACAGTTAATATTCTTGACACAATTAAAGTATAAATTGTTCCTATATAATTCCCTTATAAATTCTTTATTCGCAAATATAATATCATTTTCCTGAATATTTAAAAAATGTTAGTTTCAGAATATGGATTACATTTTATCGAGATATACAACAGTTTTTCTGCACATTTTCTTATAGTTCAACGGAATGAAAGAAAGAAATCTTGGAATGTCAAATTATATCTTAAAATTTCATATATTTTAAAGTATAGCTTCTAATATTATAGATTTAATAAAGCATAATTTGAAGAATAAATAATATTAATTCACTTTGGAACTATAGAATTATACATTCTATTTGAACTACAAGTTATTTTCAATACTGTATCGAGACTACATAGACTGCTATTACTCAGAGGCCTTTATTTGAATAGAAAAATATAAGTAAGATTACACAAAATTTCAAAGACACAATTCATGCACACACTTATATAATTACGATAAGTAGCTTTCCTACTTCCAAAGAAGCATAGAAAATTTAGTTCTCTATTTTTGTGACAAATGAAAAATAAAATTTTAAAATACAGGACGCAACATTATATATATATATATATATATATATATATATATATATATATATATATATATATATATATATATATATATATATATATATATATATATATATATATATATATATATATATATATATATATATATATATATATATATATATATATATATATATATATATATATATATATATATATATATATATATATATATCATTTTGTCAAAAATTTGTAAAATTTTTGACAAAAAAATTTGTAAATATTTTTTTCTAAAATTTCTACTTACAGGTTACATGCTTGAAATTAGAGAAATGGGGAAAAGCGTTTTATTTGAAGTTGTCCTCAATGGGTATCTTAGCGTGGCAACATTTTTTTTCATAAGGTTAGTATAATTGTCATTTTCATTTATCTGTTTCATATATTTTATTTTGATTTGAATTTATAATATCCAAGCAAATATGGCTATATAGAGTTTTATTTTATACAAAAGAAAATTACAATTCTGTGAAACTTCTTTAGTATTATCATTTATCATTTTCAAATTTATTTTTTGTTTTAAGTTTCGCATAAGATTATGATCGTTTAAAAGCTTTTTATTGTTTAAATTAAATGTGGTTAAAATATTTCATATTTTTCAGGTACATAAAATATAAAGGGATATATACAATTTATTTGCATAATTAATAGAAAATACTTCAAATATTCATTATATTTTAATTACTTTTCACATAGTTATAAATTTATATTAAATGAATAATTACAAACATATAAGTATTAAACAACATTTTTAGGGAGAATTATTTGCAAAAATGTCGAACGTAACATAATTGGTGGAGAATGTCCATGATTTGACGTTTTATGCTCAAATTCAATCCTAACACGTCTTATGGATAACAATCAAAACCATAAATCCATAGGAATGATGCGGGGGGGGGATCTGACATATGAGGACACTGCAAAGTTAAGGGAAAAGAGTCCGTCACCAAAGTGTTACTGTAGCATTTGTCGGACACATGGGTGACGTATGTTGGAGCCCTGCCTTACATAGATAAGAAATCATTAATAACATTTCGTATATGCAATTCAAGAATAGTGTAGTTCTGCAACAATAACTCTTGGAATCACCGTCGCTTAGTGGTTGGACACCTCTTTTCGGAGCGAAAGGATTGGGGCACTATTGAACAAAGAGAGATGAATGTTGAGTTTCAGTCTCACCATGCACATCTTTCGAGACAAGTGCCTGGGTTTTCCTATGTTATTTGCCCTGTGGCATGTAAATACTTACCCATACATATGAAAAGTTCTCCACGAAAGAAATTATGCGTAGGATGTTAAAATGTTTCACAACAATCTTAGACCGTCATGCAGTCCACAAAGTGTCAAATTATGTTTTAAATCCAATAAGTGAGACAGAGCAAGATTTTAAACCTGAAGTAATAATGCCTCAGAAGATTTAGAGCAGTCTGTAAGTAAGCTTACGAAACTGCGTCATAATGTTTTTTTATAATGTTTCATGTTTAAGTGACGTGTCCTTTCCCACTCTTTCTTTGTTATTTTCATCAAATCTGATGAGAAAAACATTTACTATCCTCTGAAACATAATATTTAGATGCACTGAAATCAAAAAGCTAATACCCGTACAACAGAGAACAGAACCCGAGAACAGAGATTTTTTAGTAAAAACACGCTTTGAGCAACAATTATTGCTGTGCCATGAATCAATCTTTCTGTGCATTATAACTGAACATCTTCGACTGAAAGAGGTAGTCACTCAAATCGAGTACAATTGCAAGCGCCTCTATTATTTTTCAAGTTTTCATGATTCGCATATTTGTTTCAGAGGATCATAGGTTTCGTCTTAGCTTGTTCTCAAAATTTATAAAGTTTTAATAATTTCTACAAGAGCAAATTAACTTCACAGTTTCAGCGTAAACGTTCATTTTTCTTTGGTTGTTAGATAAAATGATTGAATACACCTTCTTCTCAGTCTGCTTTATAATTTTTTTTTTCATTCAACTGATGGCTTCCTCAACATGTTCTGTAAATGATGCCTCTAGTTGTAAAAATTTTAAATTCTTTCACTGTAAACGTAAGTATGAGCTCATTCTTATAGTGTTTTACTTATTTAGTTCTATTTACGGTGTTTCATTTGTTTATTGTTTCCTAATAACCGTTTTAAAGCATTTGGTAGTAAGATAAAAAAAATTTATTCTGTATTTTTTCCATTTACTGCCCATGTTTCGCATGATTATCTGTTACCCTTACCATCTTAATTTATTAAAAAACTGCAGACTTTTCACACTGAAATGTTATTCATTTTACTTCTTATAGAGTAAAATAAATTATTTCTACATTTATGATAATATTTTCCTTTTCTTGTATTGCTTAAATTTAGATTGCTGCTCTGATATTGGAACGTTATCAGATAAATGAAATAATCAGATACATTATTAGATAAATGATAATATTATCATAAATTATTAGATACATAATCAGATAAATGAGATCATTAATTTATCAAATAAATTAAAATTAAATCTTGCAGTATGCAATTCTTATTTCGAAGAATTTTGGTGAATTGATAAAGCTTTTATGTTACTTTTAATGACTTAGCTGAAATATTTCAAACTTTTATTATGATAAAAATATTGAAAATTTTAAGATAATCAGTTTTCCTACTAAGTGCAGTTATTTCATTTTTATAAGGAATTTTAAAAACCTACTATTTGTATGCCAAATGATTGATAAAGATTTGGAATTACTATTTAAAATGTGATATTCGTCATGAATTCAGAATCCTGAAGCATAAATATTTTAGGAAAGATGCAGAACTATAAAACAGATTAAATATTTTCCTATTCATACAAACATGCGCTGTGCTTATGCATTGAGAATCGATCAAACTCAATTCTAAGAAATACCAAGACACTTTTCAAACTGATCAGTACTCATGCAAATGAGTAAAAATATGCCGATTGAGATTCAAGCTTAGATATTACACATAAAAATATGATGCATATTTTATTGCAGAATAGATTAAAATTATTATTTTTTATCTAAACAGTTGTAAGGGAATTAAAGTTCACAATTTTTAATTTCCCATTTAATAATGAAAAATATGAATGAATTCTTTCATATTATCTTTTTTCAATTAATAGAAGCTAACATTTTCAATGTACAATTAAACCTGTTCTAGTGGGATGGAAGGGAACCACCTAAAAGAAAACGCATATGAAATATCTCACAAAACTTCTTGAATGCAGCTATAAAGTATACTTGTAGTTTTCGCAACACAATTAAAAAGTATTTTTATGTGGTGAATAGGAACCACATAAAAAAAGTCTCACGTAGAAAAGAATTTAAAACCTTACGAAATGACTAGCAATTTCTTTTTTTCTTTTTCTTTCTTTTTTTAATGAAATCAAAGCACGAAGCTATCACATTCAAGATAAGAATACCCCGATTAGGCTAAGCAGAAAAGCGAACTTCATTAAAATAACAAAAGTGCTTTAAATGATAGATAAATATAATGATAAGAAAAATTATAAGTAAACCAGTACTAAAAACTTCAAACTTGAAAGCACTACGTACATAAGTTTAGTTTGTAACTGGAGTTATAATACATGTGTATTGTTACCCCATGAATGCATTTAATTAGGTAACAATACATAATTGCCTAACGCAATACTGATGCAATTTGATGAAATACATATGAAAAATCGAAAAATTAAATAACCGATAAAACTATTTCCTTTTTATAAAAATTTCGTCACTTAATAATTTAATATGAGATTGAAGTTTTCTTATATCGCACAAAAAATTTCACAAATATAATCAGAGAAATAAAAAATTGCACAAAAAATAATCACGCACGAAAACAAGTTTGAGTAAACGAACTTTGAAACAGATTTGAATCTTTTATGTCTCCCTCATGACTGTGTGTGAATGCTTTCCCTTTTCTCTAGTAATCTGCTTTATTCTACTTTAAAATTAACTAAAATTAACCGTAAGAACTGGTTATTTTTTTTGCGTATTGGCTGAACAGAGAAATAAAAAATAAAAATACATGTCAAGTTTTTAAAAATGTTAAATGAATAAATAAATACTTTTTCTATACTATACTCAAATATTTTAATACATTCTCAAATATTTTACATAACAATATATTATTATACATAATATATTAAAAATGTTTTTTATGAATATTCATAACGAAGCAGACGATTTTATTTTCCTAGCATGTTGATCAAATATTTGTTTTATTTGCTCACTAGAAATTGAGGTGAATGATTACGTATTAAAAAACTAAACTTTGTACCACAAAATTTTACAGGCGCTTGTAAAAAATGCTCATACAACCTTTACGGAAATGGAAGAAGCTTACAAGAATAAATGTTTTGGTGAGTCTATACTTTTAATTGACATAGTGACTTCAAAAAAATATGAAACTGACTGTCCTAAGCCTGACTGACAAGAAAGTGTTGTGAACAATCAACAAATTACGTTAACTATGCCATTTGAAAATGCATTTGGTGAATGCCATGTATGAAAATAACGACATCAATTGAAAAAAAAACATTTTAAAAATATTGTATTCCGCAACTCAACTATTCAGAACTTCGACATATTTTCTCTGGATGAAACTAAAAAACTAATGCGTACACGAATTCACTAATATTTTGAGTAAAAAAAGTTTTCAATATGATCCGAATTTCCAGTAATGTCAGGACTGTAGCATCACTATATTCAAGATTGTAATATCAAATGATGAAACGTGGTAGGATTATTTTGATCCTGTTGCTCAAAGCATTTGGAAACACACTGATTCTTCACTACAGAAAAGCATCCAATATATAAAATTTGTTGCAAAGATTATTAATATTATTTTCCTTAATCCTAATGATGTAATCTGTTACCAAACATTTCCTCAAAAATACACAAAAATGGTTATATTTCAGTTTTGAAAATTTTGTAACAACATATATCAAAAGAGCTTAATGAACAGGACGCACATAACATCATGATAATAAACTTCCGCAACTTTCTGCACACGCGTTTATACAGTTTCTTAGTAAATGCAATATTAAATTATACCTTATTTCCCTTACAGTCTTGCCCCACGTGATTTCTAATTGTTTTTGCCTTTGAAGAAAAAACTGTATACCAGAAAATTTAAAACAAAGTACACGTTTTTTTTCTTTTTGAAGCAGTTTTTAGAAAAGGATTTTTTCCTTTGAAAAGTGACTTGAAAGATGAGAATGTTACATATCATCTGAGAAAAAATATTTTGTAAATAATTTAAATTTTGCTATAAATCTTTTGAAATTTTTTATGATTTTACTGTCACAGGTTTTACTAAGCACATTTTGTTCATTATATTTATTTATATATAGTATCTATAAAACCTTTTTGTCTCAAAATCTAAAGAATATGAACTAAAATCACTTTATATAAAGTACTTTTCAGATCTGTCCTCAGCTATGGATATGAAACTTGGATGTGTACTAAATCTCAGGGAGAACAACCAGCTTTGAATGAAAAGTTCTGAGAAAAATCTTTGTTGCTGTAAAGGAAAATGAAATCTTGAAACAAACATGTTTCAGGTTTTGAATTGTACAAATTATTTAAGAACATAGATATCATCAAATTCATTATGATAAGTCGTATGAAATTTGAGGGACACAAATGAAGGGTGGAACCATTATCATTAACATTTAAAATTAGAAGATTTTAAGATCTTAAGAGTAACTAATTGGAAATCAATTGCAAAAAAATAGGTCGATTAGAAGAAAGTTCTTCAGAATGTCGTATCTTAGTTCATGAAGTGCTGTCTTGTCAATAGAAAAAGAAAATATAGGATCTTTCACTCGTGATATTATATTTTTATTTATATTTATCTATGATTCTTTATTTATATTTATCTATGATTTTATTTTGCCGAGCTGGCAGCCGAATGGTTAGCGCTCTTGCCTTCGGTTCAACAGTTTGTGGGTTCGAATCCCACCTTGGGCATGGATGTTTGTAGTGGTTCGGAATCCACTTTAAACCGTAAGTCCCGGTCTAATTAGCCCTCGTGTGCAAAAAATGACCGTTGAGCGACAAACAAACCAAACAAACCAAACCAAACCTAGAAGAAAGTTCTTGAGAATGCCTTACCTTAGCTCATCAAGTGCTGTCTTGTCAATAGAAAAAGAAAATATAGGATCTTTCACTCATGATATTATATTTTTATTTATATTTATCTCTATGATTCTCTTCTTGAGGATGTGTAGGAGTGAAAACATAATTGTTCATGTTTCTAAACAGAAAAGCGATAACATATATTAATATTTACTATTACTGCATTATTATTTTATAAGAGTGTGTCATAATTTATAAAGTTGAATGGCTCTGAATTTTTTATTTTCAAAAGAATTGTTGATAAAAATAGTTTAAAAATATTGCCTTTACAAGAAATTCTGTAAACATTATTTTCCTCCTTTTTTTAAAAAAAAAACATGATCCTATGAAATTGTCTTTTATTTATGGTTGAGATTATTTTAAAATGTGTAGAAATAATTTGAAGTTTCGTAATAACATAGAAATTTTAAATAATACATGGAAAATAAATAATAAAAACATTTTCCTTTATATGTGTTTAAATGTTACAATTATTAGTTGTTAATTTAACATAGCAGTAGTTAGCATGGTTTAAATTTTCACATTTCGTTTCTTTCTTCCAATTTCTTTTCTTACTAATGCATCTCTTCGTCAACTGTGTCCTTTCTCTCCTACAACGAGACCAACTTAGATGAAAAAATGAAGGCTTGTTTAGGAGGTCAAAACTCTGTATTTATAATAGGTCCAAGATACAATTAGATTAATTCTTAATATAACTACAAATAAATCATAAGTCTCTGTTTTATCATCATGCATTCTTAAATTTTTTCCCTCCATGCATAATTATCATTTCATATTATTTTTATAGAGACATATATGTCAGCTTAAATTTGAAATAGAAATTATATTTAATGCAAAATTTTAAAAGAAGATTTTAAAAAAAACTTTAATGTGAATTTTTTCATTTTAAATTCTAAAATTATCTGAATTTTGATTTCTTATTGTTTATAAAAAACTCATTCTCAATATAACAAAATCCTTATTGAGAAGTGGTTCAACACATAATTCGTGAATTAAATGGTTAATATACAAATTGAATTAATTCAAAATATTAACTATTTTTATAAAGAAAGTTTTTTGTACCAGATACCTTATTATGAATAAAATTTTGACAATAGGGTATCTGATTTCGTTTAAATATGAAATTTTTATGATGTATGCAATTTTTTACGTAATTATTCAAAGGAATTTAACTAATATTTTTCAGAAAAAGACATTCAGTCATTCGTGGAAATTAATCCACGCATTAATAGCCACCGGAATCATGTATTTTAATGATTGAAGTAAGGTGGCATGTTATATTCTTGATAAGGATCTTGATTATTTTTAAAAAATATGTCTTCTCTAATTCTAAATTCATAACAATTTCATGTGATTTGTATAACTTGTAAAATAAAAAAGTCCCTGGAAATTTATGTACTAAATGATGTTTCATAAAATTTTAAATAATTTGTTCCATACGAATTTACATTATCCTTAACTTCAAACTTGTTAAATTCCTTTTAAACTTTTGTGCGTTTATTGTTTTCAAGGAGCAATTTAATTTCAAAATCATGATGTCATTATTAGGTATGTTTTAGTGTTACGTTTTTAAAATACTTATAAATTATAAGCAAATTTTAATTGCATGCAGCAATTAAAATGACCATTTTTTTATTTATCAAAAAATATAGAAGTATAATCGAAATACTGATATGCAATGTTGCTATAAAATATGATTAATAAGAAGTAATGTGCTGTAATAGAAAAGATGTAACCATTCTTTCGTAGATAAATATTTTAAATATTTTTCTGAGTTTTTAACATATCATAATTATATTACAATACGTTATTATAATAATTAAATGTATTATTATAGTGCGACGGTACTTGCTTATGGAGTAGTGAAATCGAAACAAAATAAAATTAATATTCCTCTTTACATCATTCGAAGGTTATGGAGGTAAGTAAAATCCACAATTCTATTCCAATTTTTAAGCATACTTTGTAAATCAAATAATTAAATTTGCAAAAAATAGCAAATTTGTGCATAAAATAGCCATGTAGTAACAAATTAGATTAAACTAAGCAATTTTGCATATTTTTCTTAATATATTTCATTAAATGACCAAGATTAGATTGTAATATTGAATAAAGCATTTTTAGCTTGTAAACACTAAATACATGAATAGCGCATTTAATATATTTGTATTCAACAATAAATATTTAAAGAGTTGTGTCCAATTTTATTTATTTTCTCCAAAATAATATCATTTCCATTCTTTTTTAAGTAAAAATATTTTAAATTCAATTAAATTAACGTTAATACAACAAAAAAATTTATCATTAAAATATAATATACAGTGTTATTACAAATAAATCAATGAATTTTGATACATTACTAGATCCCAGCTTGGAAACGGGTGTTTCCATGACAACGCCAACGAGAGGGTTTAACTACAGTTTCGCGTTCCGTATGGGCAATGTGCGTGTGGTTGCCATGGCTGCTGAGTTAATGTCAAATTCAAATTTGACAGTTCAAAGAAACCGGTTGCTTATGTAAAAGTTTTGGCCATGCGTTACTGATAAAAAAATGAACAAATTTATATTCGTAGTCCCAAGAAATCAACAAACCGAGCTAGCCGCGAAATTTTTTGAAAAATTTTGGAAAAACATTTTCATTTAAGCCATTTTGAAACCCGGTAGCTTAGTGGCAGCGTTTCACGCTCCCATGACACAGGTCCAAGGTTCGATCCTCGGGCTGGGCAAGGTTGACTCAGACTTTCATCCCTTCAGTGGGTCGATTAACTGAGTACCAAGCATGCTTGGGAACTAAACACTGGGGGTCTTACATTAGGCTAACCACCTAACTGGGACATATACTTCGCACCCCAGGGTCCTCGGTCATGAAAACAGTTATGGGTACTGTAGGCCTTGGCCCACAAGGGCTGTAGTGCCATGGAGTTTAGTTTTTTAAGCCATTTTAAATGAATATGCTGCAGGCATTATAGCCAGATTGTTTTGTCAAAGAAAAAAAGGCGCAATCATCAAACTGACTAATGTATAAAGAGAACTGAAATATCATCACATCTGCTGTATCACACAAAGAGGATATATTGAATATATCCTCTTTGAGTGATATGGCAGATGTCAATATTGTATAGGTGCCATTCTTGAATACTTTCGGTTTATTTCATATATAGCTCGTTGTTGTAATCCAGTTACATGCCAAAATAAACGCATTGGAAACCCGATGATTCTTTTGCAGTAACCTTGCGTATAACTTATAGCAATAAATAATCTAACTTTGAAGAATTATTAATTTATATCTGTTAATTGTTAAGACAAAATGATGCGTATTTATTTGCAATGTACATAAATTTATATAATGAAGATAAATTTATTTGCAAATGTTAACTGGTGGATAAGAGATAATCCAAATTATCATTAGATATTAAATTCAATTGAAATATTTTCATCTTAAAAGGCTAAAATATTTCAGTATATTTTTTAATTTGTCATCACACAGAATTCAAATAAATTTTTCATTTGTAAAGTCATTATAAAATTTCTTCTTCATATATGTGCCAGGAGTCGTATATATTTCTGAGTATATTTTCTACCGACAAGTTTTAATTACATTCAAACATTACGAACACTTAGAACAGACTATACAATGAAATTTCGAATTAATTTCCTCCAAGCTTATAAACTTACTTTGAAAGAAATCATATAACCTTAAACTTTAGTATTTTATCACAAAATGACACAGGAAATTTCTTTGCAGTGAAATCACACTGAAATTTATTTTTTAAGATTATTCATATATTTTTACAAATTTTATTGATATTTATTCCTTATTTGTAAGAATATTTGCTTCTTCATAGAAATTTTTTTTTTTCAAGAAAAAATAAATTATGTTGTACCATCATAAGTAAGAGCAAACTTATATTTTTAAAAGTTAAGCCACCCTGAAGTTACCTCAGCTGACCTCAATTTTAGGTTGACACCACCTGCTTCACTGGTTATGGCTTGCGCATTTCTTGTACCTGTTTTTGGAACGGGACCCATCTGGAGAGAGATTGTGGAAAAGCACATAACTGAGAGGTGTGAAGCCTACTGGTGGACAAATATACTATATGTAAACAACTTCATATCAACCAATGACATGGTAAACCTTGATGCTTTTTCATCACTTAAAAATTGTCATCTACTTTTTAAAAGACTGGTTACTGTATTTTTGAATATTACTACGAATGTTTAAAATTAAGAGATTTTACATATTGTTTCTAAACATTCTTTTGAATTTAAATAATGTATTGCATTTTTAACATTGTCTGTGATGTATTTATAATTTTTTACCCACATTCAAACCTAAAAATAAATGCCGAAGCTGCTTTATTTTGGAATTTAAAATTTTATTTTAATATAATTATAAAATTAACCACAGTTAAAAACCTACTGGATTAAAAATCATCTTGGATCCATGTTATAGAAAGATATATCATCTTTTCCAGTCTAAAAGCTCTTAGGATTTTAATTGCTTCAGTTTTATGACTTTTCAGTCTTTAGGATTTTATGAATATAGCAATGTATGGGGATGAAGATTTTGGAGCTTTATGTTCGCCTTTTCAGTGGCGCAGAATTTATTTTAAGGAACGATAACACGATGCCACATAGAGCGTTTTAAATCGACGAATTTCTAGAAAGTGAAGATATTCACCGGATGTATTAACATAGCAGATTTTGAGCTTTCAACCCTATACAGCATCTCTGAGACAGTCTGGAGAAGGCAACTGAAACTCACAGCTCCCCCCCCCCTACTGAGAACCACTTAGGGCCTATAAATGGGATAGATTGCCACAGGAAATCATAAACTGCCTTATTTCAAATAGGATATCACGTTTGATTCATTTGTAACTATAAGATGTCATCGCGTACCTGTGTTATGATACTATTTTTTTTTCCTATTTTAAAACAACAGTGGACGCCTTCTGACTCAAATAAGTATTACACACGGTCATGCACGCGTTTTCTAAATGTTGCTTTGTTATTTTCATTATAATGTACAAATGTATGCACATATCGGTTCATTAAAATCGGTTCTGTGTACTTCTAGAGATAATTTACCAAATTTAAAAATTCCCTTGATTTTGAATATTAGTATACATGCAATACTTCACTAGGAAGTGTAAAATTATACATTGGTCTGCTTTCGATTTGGAATTTATTTGCAAATAAAAATCTTCAAAATACATTCATCAAATGTTCATCAAATTCTGCTGCAAATAAAATTTAGTTTCATGAAATATTTTTCTAAAAATTTCTAATATGTATTTTTAGAAAAGTGCAATTCATTATGTGTCACCCTAGTTTCCTAATAAAACCATGTATTTTCTTCACAAAGTATAAATTTCTTTAAAATCTCACTAATACTTAAATTATTTATAACTTACTTAAATTATATTTTACGTAGGTAGCTATAAACAAACATTATTTGATCAAAATCTAACAAAAATAAAATAGAATTCAATTGTTTTAATGACTAAATCATATTGAGTTATTGTTATATTAAGACACAACATTTTTTTGAAATAAAATAGGTACAAGTTACAAAGTTTAAAAAAAAATTAAATTTTGTGGAAGTTTAAAAAATTTGAGTTTTGATTAAGAACCAATAAAGAATCAATAAATGAAATAAATTACCACACACAATAATTACCCAAAATTACCTAACAATATAAGAAATTCTGTAAAAAGGAAAAAGACTAAAAAGATTAATTCAAAAAAACTTGCATCCAACATAAAGCAGTCATTATAAAATTAATGAATACATTACAAAAGGTGACACAGAAACAATGATTAGAATCATAAAATTCACAGGGATTTTATTCATAATAATCCTTTAAGAATAAGGCCAGTAAGCTTACATAGAAAGTTGACATAAATACTGAGAATTATTATATATATATATATATATATATATATATATATATATATATATATATATATATATATATATATATATATATATATATATATATATATATATATATATATATACATATATATATATATATATATATATATATATATATATATATATATATATATATATATATAAAATTAATAATATTTCATGTAAATCAAGATCAATAAATACACAAAATTAGATTAGCAATCCACTCAGGGCAAAAGCAGCTGATCTAGAATTCTACATATATACATTGCTGGCCACCCAAATTGCAACATAAAAAAGACAAGAGATATTACAGCAAAATTTATTTTGTAGATAACATACTGACTAAGTATCAAATGATTAAATTTATACACTTCAGTAAAGTATGTTTCCTGCCAAAATCAGCAGCCAAAATAGCCGTCATTGTTGGAGATCACCGCCGCCACACACTTGGGCACTGATTCAGAGACTTTGGATGTGCTCTTGGGGCATAGCAGACCAAGCAGTTTCCACAGTTGATCTGGTTTGGCATCTGGGGATATGATCTGGGTCAATCATTAAGCAACCATGGACTACATGTTTTCTATCGAAATAAAAGAAAGTTGTTGACAAATCTATTTCTTCTCAAACTTAATATTATATTTTATACTTGTGTTTAATACTTTTGTAAATATTTCTATGTTATTTTTTGGTAATTTTGCATTTCTTGTATTTATTTTGATCGATTTCAGATATTTCAACAAACACTAACAACGAGATAGCAGAAAACAAGATGGCGCTAAATCAGTTGAAACTTATTTAAATCAGTTCACTAAACTGATTTAAATTACAAGTTGCAACTGCGAGAAAGTTCTGAAGAGACTTAAACACGTTTGTTGTTGTTACTTATCTCAGGTTGTCTGGCTGGGCTAGGCAACCCCCATAAAACAAAAAATATCTATAATGTCTAAAAAACGTGATGGGTCCTGAAGGACATCGTCATTTTAAAAATTTAAGGCAGTTTAAGATATATCCAGGGGAGGCCATATTGACGGAAAACCAAGGATAATATGGAAATGTCCTTTGCCCATGCTGAAAGGTGATTCCTCTCGTGTGCCCACTCAGATAGCAGGAAAAGGCAGTTTAAGAGATCTTGGTCTATGATTGAAGGTCTCACTCGGTCTTTTGGCGAAGTACTATCGATGGTTGGGAGGAATTTTCATATGCTTATAGAATTTCCAATTGAATGGGGAGTTGTTAATGGAATGCTACGTTTATCTCCTCAAATCTCTTTAAACAAGGATAACTATTCTTATTGTATTCTTCCATACACCATCTGGAATGGAGGTAAACCACTTTTGTCTTGGAAAACAGAAGATAGTGAAGATAAAAATCCCAATTTATTCCATGCTTCTATTTATTTATGTTCGTCATCTCTTTTAAGGTTCTCTTCCCTCTTTCAACAGTTCCCATATTTACGAGGTATCTTGAAGGGGAGAATCATAGAGATACACACACCAAGCAAATCCTCAAAAGTTCAGTTAAAGTTTGATCATGAAATTCATTTCTTGGTCATAGCAAATTATTTTCGGATATCCTATTTGAGCAAGAATTCTCATCTAAGCTTTACATGTTGTTTGACGGGAGTGACTTCTGCCCATCTGGAGTCAGTTGTACATATCACAAACCGATGACCTCTTCTGGTTTGAGGTTCTCGTGGTCTGATAGAATAATAAAAAATACTAAAAGTAAAATAAAGTTCAGCTCATTACTCCTTAAATACTTCATTTATATGTAAATAAAAAAAACTTAACTTTAACATTAACTAATACTTATTGGTAATTTCTATGCTTTGTTAACTGAAAGACCTGGAAAAAGAAATCAATTTACATTATTAGAATTTATAAGAAGCAATTCCAAGTCAAAAAAAGCAAACTAAACCTATATTCTAAAAAAGTATTATTTATATTTACTTTCAAATTTACTTATTTAGGTATATTAGACAGTATTGTATTTAGAATTACAGAATTTTTATATTTTTTTACATTTCCACTTATAAGTTTAACACTCTGCTGTAGAAACACATAGTTAATATTAATGACTTTAAGAAAGATGATTTTCTAACGTTCTGCGTTTTTTTCCTCCATTTGATAACTTTCTTTAGCACTTTTTCTATATTTTCTTATTTTTCCTAGTTAATTTATCTGTCTGATTAAAATGGAACACTTCATCATTTTCATTCTAAGTCATAAAATTAGCTGCAATTAAACAGTCATTTAGCAATGGATAATTAATTTCCGATGTAGAATCATTTATTTCACCGTTGGTTTAATCAGAAAGATTGTTAAATGTTTCTAGTAATGCCTGAATTTCTTCTTTGGTTCTAAAATATTTGATGGAATCATTTAGGAAAGAAAATATTTTTAAATAATTTTTTTTTATTTCGTCCAATTATTGCTGTATAAGGAGTACACATAATACTTTCATGAAATGACATATTTATCATAAGTTGTACAAAGTATATTCTTTCGTTTTATTGTTTAATCATTACCTAATTTCTTTGCTTTTCAACCAAGTATTTAGCATATTTTCAGCATCCTGATTTGCAAAGTTGAATTGAATTCGTATATTGCTGTTTCTAGAATTTCAATGTAAAATTTTCAAATCCAGCTACATTGCACAAGCTTCTTTCACGATCTGATTACTGAACACGAGATCATTGTCCCTTTGCAGTATACTTGGAGCCCCAAATATAAACAAAAAATGTCAATACTCTCAAACCAGTTGAGTGGTACACAATTTCTGTGTATTTCTATTTTTAGAGAGTTCCACTGAATGAATTACGTCACGTGTTGTGTTGTTGTTGCTGATCTCTGTTGTCTAGCAGCGCTAGACCAAGTCTATGATATTGTACACTCTCAGGAAATCAATGACCAATAATGGTCGCTTCATAGATAGGGAAAAGGGGCAGCTTCTGTTATCCAAGTGGACCGGAGCACCAAAGGTAGAAGGCTGACTTAGCTCCTTACGTGGGTTTGGATCGGAGTTTTCCTTCTCCTAGGTATCTCTTTTAGTCTGGCTCCTACCCAACGAAGACCTGTCCGGCATGGGAGACCCTACCAGTAGCTAAGCTACCGCCGGCATAGCTCTCTGGGTTGCAGGAGCACGCAAGCCCGCCCACCACGTCAAGGTGAAGATACCATCGGGGGATTACGTCACGTAGACTTGACATTTAAATACAGAAATTTTAAATAAATATTTGGTTGCCCCTGCATCAAAAAAACCAAATTGAATACTTGAATATTTAGTTCATCTCTTTGAATACCATTGGCTTAACAAGCTCTTTCTTGGACACCTTTGAGTCCTCTTGTTAAGTTTCTCGCACGCTAAATAAATCATTACTGTCACAATGGTAATCTTTTCGCACTTTTTGATGTTCTTTTATCATTCTGTATCTGTCACCATAGATAATTGATAAATGCCCTTCATTAATTATGGTAACAATTTTTACAATAACATAAGAAAAATTTCTAAAACTCTCGTGAATCTGAAACTAATGAAGACCCCCGATAATAATTTAAGACCCTTCGTTGCTTAGCAGCTACGTACATCAGATAGTAGCTATACAGTTTAGTAATCTGAATGCATTTTGAAAAAATTATGAATTTTTTATCCCCAATAGCCTGTAAGGTGTTTTATAAACAAACTAGTGTGTGATAAATATTGAATAATTTATCATGTTTACCAAATTCAGTGGTGATTATGATAAATCCCTGTTATATTAACAAAATTGTTTTCCAGTATCTATTACATAATGTAAAAAATCTAAAATTTATTATAATTTACCATGTTTCATAAAAAGCAATATGTGCAATGCCTTTAAAAGTAGATTCAAAAATATTTTCTTTCCCAATTGACTGCATCGACTATCTCAGAACCGAAGAAAACTTTCAAGGTCTCTTATATTGTTTGTTTATACTTAATTCATTACGTATATATTCTGCATAATCTGTTGACTCTCTAAGGACATCTCAGAATCATCATGGAAAAATACTCTTGGTTTTGTCTCCAAGGAAAATCCAATGAAGATCCGTAATTTATTATTTAACTAATAAGGAAAAAATTGGTAATGCTCACAATTACCAAATTTATTAAAATGATTTGCTTTAGATATTATAGTAATTTACAGAAGACATAACAATCAAATTCAAAACACAGGCAACTTTAAATCCTATGAATTAAAAAAAATTCAGTGACCTATAGATCTTTTAAGGGATTAAATATGTAGTTGTGTGTTGATTTTATTTAACAACAACTTTCAAAATATTAGAGATTTTTACATATACCTTTCATTAATAGTTAACCTGTTGCTCAACACATACAGCTAATTTATTTTCCTTACATAAAAAAATTCACCATTAAGTGCATTTGAAACTCAAAGAAGGGTATCACTTCAATTTTTACGATTTATAATTATGTGCTCGCGCGTATTAGTTAAAGCCCAGTAGACTCATGGTGCTACTAAAAATCCTTTACAAGAATAAAATATTGCGTAAGCAATTATCTATACTTTTAAAATATGTCTTTATTGCGTACATGATTCTACTCTTTAATATACTTAAAAGAATAGAACAAAGCAAATTTCTCCTCTGTAATTTTTCCTACTTTTTTGTACATCGTTAGGAAGAAATTATCTGCTAATTGAACATAATTAAAACTTTTATCAAAATTCATTTTATCAAATTTTCTTATTTTTGTTATACTATATGTTGTATGCAAACATTGTAGCCATTGTAAATAATATTATCAAATTTTGCGCTAACTTATCTACATAAAACTTCTGCCTGAATTTAGTTATTTCTTTTCATAATTCTTTTGATCAATAAAATGATTTCTAGAAAAGAGGGCAGATTTGGAGGTATTCATAACTTTTGAAAATTTAATTTACAGAAGCAAATGATTATCTGATGGACATTAAAATTTCTCAAAAGAGGTAAATGATACCACGTAGGTAAAAACCTCATCAAGTAAATTAGACTGAGAGAATTTTGTCTACTTTTTGATGTTTCAGTGATCCAGATTAATTTCTGAAAACTGATGTTTATCATTTGCCATGCATAAAAAGGAAATGTAAATTACTCATGCTGTTAAAAAAAGTACTTTTTTATAAAAAATATAATAAAATATATAACTTATTTTAATTCAATAGGCTTTTTTTGCTAATAGTTCCAAAGTTTAATAACCGGTGAAAACATTTATTACGAAAACTCATAAGGGGTGTAAAATTTGGAACTTATGATTATATATTCCGATTTCCAAAATGTATTAATTTTTTCCTTGTTATTTGAGAACCGTTTGTATCTAAGTATTGCTGAATATTGACATTAAATTATAAATTATACGATAAGTGTTTAGTGGACTGTATAAATAAAAGTATATATATATATATATATATATATATATATATATATATATATATATATATATATATATATATATATATATATATATATATATATATATATATATATATATATATATATAAGGTAAATCCAGAAACAGTGCATTTATCTTTTTATGTATTAATGAAAACAAATTTAGTGCATTTATCTATGTGTATATATATTGACATTTATTCATATTCATACATTGAATTTATATATTTTTTTAGTGTCTAGATTGGTATTGGTACCTTGCAGTAGACACTCATTTATACCTTCTTAGTCTAATTGTATTGATTCCTCTAAAAAAGTAAGCAATACTTTTATCTAAAAATTATCAAATATGTGAGAATACATAAAAATAATATTTTTAAAAATAAATATCTCCATTTAAATATAAAAATACCCTACTTTGTTAATTACAACTTATTTTTTAAATTTCCTAAGAAATGTATATGTACTTCTTCCTTTAATAACTTGCACATTTAAAATAAATTTTTATGTTGCAATTTTTATAAGAAATAGTATAGTTTAAATGAGATTGATTTTTACGAGTTTGATTATGAAATATATTTTCGATTTTAATAGAAATCCACGATTTGCCTTTACTCTCAATGGAATTATTTTCTTCTTGGGAATTCTAATAACAGCTATTTCGAATGTCTATTACAAGCTTTCTCCTATAGCAATGTTTGCTTACGCTCATCCTGAGTAAGTAATTCATTACATTACTCAATTTAATAGCATTAAGGTATTTATACGGTAATCGATATATATTACTAATTATAAGATATTTGGTTTCAAAAACACATCAGATGTCGATGAAAAAATATTAAATTGTAGTTAATAAAAAGTTAAGTAGAGAATAATTTCAGATGCTGTTATCAAACCATAAATATTATTCTATTACATTATTCACACATTCTTGTATATACTTTCCAGAAAATATGGATAGGTTGGCTTTTAAGTTTTTATAAACAAGAAAATAAATACACTATTGAAATTTGTTTTCTGGATATTTGTAAAATTCATTTTTCTTATCTTGGAATCTGTGGCTTCTTAGAAAATTGTTAGCGTATTTTCTTTACAGCGAATGGTATAAAGAAGCATGGGAGTGAAAAATGGAAGTAACTCGTGAAAATTTCCGTTGAATGATTTTTTATCTTATTTAGAAAAGCCTTACTCTACAAGAATCCTTAGTATCAATTTTGTGAAACTTTGTTATAGGAACACCATCAGAAAAGACTGTTTTGACCATCAGAAAAGACTGTTAACATTTGGTTTGCAGAATTTCATCGTGCTCCTGT
Source organism: Latrodectus hesperus (assembly GCA_037975125.1). NCBI lineage: Eukaryota > Metazoa > Arthropoda > Arachnida > Araneae > Theridiidae > Latrodectus > Latrodectus hesperus. The sequence continues at coordinate 12,644,768 of CM075851.1, read as the reverse complement.
GTCCGTGAATGATGAAACTCGGGCACGACAACCAAAATCGGTAGTGATTTTAAACAACATCGATGTTGTGCGCCAGAACAATATCAGTGTTGATGTCACGTATCATGAAATAGAAGCATCCTTTGGCATATTTCACAGAATGAATTACATTCGAATTTGTGTGAACATTTAGCTGCCAAAAAGATTTGTTCCAGATGGATTCTGCACAATTTGCAAAAGCTCAAAAAGGGGTACCTTGCAAATTGATGTAAGAAAACCTTTCAAAAATTCAAAGTTTGAACTGTAAACTCCTTATATAACATCGTTACAGATGACGAAACTTGGATACATTCGTATGAGCTTTAAAAGAAACAACAACTACTGTTTGGGTATTTCCAGATGAAACATCCTATAAAAGTTGTTCGTTCACGGTGTATTTCCATGAAAACGATTGCTTGTTTTTTAAGGCTTACAGGACATATTGCTAACATTCATTTAGAGTGATCGAAAAATTGTTAACACTAAATGGTATAAAAAAATTTTTTGCCAAATTTCATTAACAAGAAATCAGGAAACTACGCAGTATATGAAACAATTGATTATTTGAAGGTTAAAATGCCGAATTTCTTGATTTGTCCCCTAACGATTTATTCTTGTTCCCTTACATCAAGCAAAAATTTCGTGAGCAATGATTTTTATCGCATCAAGAAGTGCTCGATGCTTTCCGAAACTGTCTTTCTGTGATATTAATTTCAGAGTGGAAAAAGAATATAAAACTTAAAGGGGAATATATTTTGAAAATCAATAAAACAATTTGTTCCCAAACTATTATTTTTTCCTACTTTTTTTAAAAATTTAAAGGCAACCCTCACATGCATATTTTTTGAATTACAGCACAATATCTCGTTTCATAAGAACCATATCTTTAAACGCTTAATTCCGTATCCTGTTGTTCTTGTAAAAATAATTTTTAAGTTTCTTTGGTCAATATCTAATTAAATGTTTACGTATTCTTTATAGTAAATTTTTATAGTGAATCTCACTTGCTAACAAATATGAATGTAAAATCTGTAATGGAATTTAAAAACAAATGTTTCGTTTTCGTAAAAAAGAAAATCAAAATTTTGGCCAACTCTTTTTAAATTAAATTTTAAATTATCATGGAACAAGAGAGTATTTTATTATTTACTCTTATTAATAAAATATGAAAATTAAGAGTATTCAACTAAAGGTTATAATCTCAGTAGATGGAATATTCTTTTTCATTATAGTTGAAATGTTTGTGTGTTGAAATGAATGTATAGTTTTATTATGGTTGTTATGTTGAACTAGGCAAAAGTTAATTTGTAATTTTTTTATAATTGTTAGTTTTATAAAAAAAATTTTAATTTTAATAAATGAAAATTTTTTGCTGACACAAAATTGGTAAATTTGTAATTGGTAAAACTGATAAAATTTTCACAATCATTAGTCTTAAATATTCATGAAATATCCTTATAGTTCATTCATATAAAATGAAGCGATAAGGATTTCTGAAATTGAATATGGAGATCAGGGTTTCTCAAATGAAGATTAATGATGGGTATTGGAGAAAGAATTTTGTTAATACGTTCACTACGAATCTTGTGGTGAACGTGGAATTTTCAAATGGGAAATAGCCTAGAGAGAAGCAATATTTTTCCGATATTTTACTTTTCACTGTGCTTTTTACGTTATAAACTTCCATTCTATTGAGTCAGATATAACTTTACTAATATAATGGCATTTTAAAATCGATTTATGAATTTTAGTGGTAAGAAAATTCATTATTTATTTTAACAATAGTAGTCAGTATAAATTTTGATAAAAAGGATAAAAAACCAATCCAAGAATTGTTTCAAAACCTTATTAATTATGGCTATTTTCATGTAACTATAACTATAAATCTTTCAAAGACGGATAATTTTTAAATTTAAATAAAATGTCAAAAATTGATCTGAAGCTAAATTTTTTCGAAAATGCTTCATTGTTAAGAAATCTGTACTAAAAGTTCTTTTGGAATATTTAATGATGTGAGTTATAAATTTTAACAAATAGTCCAGATTTTAACTTGAGTGTTGAGAATGCGCCAAAAAAGAAGAAAGAAAAAGAAAAAAATAATTTGTTTGTCGCTCAATGGTAATCAATAGTAGTTTCTCAATATAAGCGTTTTTTACGCCAGACAAAATAATATTCATTGTATTAAAATAGAAAACTCTCTTTTAAAATTTTTTCATACTTACTCAATACAACCAGTTTAATTTCGTCATTGCCTTAAAGTTGCTAACTAGTCACATCGTTTTAGTTATATCCAAAAACAGGGAAATTTAATGATCTTATATATGAAAAATTCCTGTGATTTTTATTACCAAGTTCGTTTTTTTTTCTGAACAGCATGCGTTTTTGCAATTGTTGGCACTAAGAAGATGCTTTTCCTTTTTTGTACTACAAATGGTTTTTGTGTAATATTTTTATATCTGTTCAAGATTTGAGAAACAATTTGATTATTGTGACTTAAGTTGAAACTTGGAATACGGTTATAATTCTGACTCATTAAATATTTTCACTTGTAAAATAAAATTCAACCCATATCTATCAAATTCTTACTTTTCCACCTTACAAAATTATAATGTATTTATTTATAACCACCTCTTCCACCAACTATGTAAAACCAAATTTAATTTTTAGATTCTACTACGTAATATATATATATATATATATATATATATATATATATATATATATATATATATATATATATATATATATATATATATATATATATATATATATATATATATATATATATATATATATATATATATATATATATATATATATATATATATTATTAATGATGCTCCTGCACTAAAATGTGAATAGAGAGAAGTTAAAAATAATGTAAATTGACAGAAACTCGTGGTTTTCATTAAGAAGATAAAACTCTGTTAAGCTTAGTTCAAGCTATCTACTACTAACGAATTTATCGTTATTATTTCTTTCATAGCCAATCGCAAACTATCAAATATTTAGGATCATGATTCTCTTTCTGTATTTGATAAATCAATCTTGTGTTAAAAATATAATATTTTTTTAATCTTAAATTTATAAACTTTTTTTGTATGTGTGTGTGTGACTCTCTCTCTCTCTCTCTCTCTCTCTTACTCTCTTAGTATCTATTCCCTCACTTTTTAGTTTAAAATAAATTTTAAAATGGTAACTATTTAAAGCAATTTCAATAGTTTTAATTAAATGTTTGTATTTACGTTTCAAACAGAAAATTAACTCTAATAGAATTAACTTAATTTCCTGAAAGTGTTGTTTTTAAATTTATGTAAAAAATATATATCTAAAGTATGCCTTAATCCTATCATTTAATATTATGTTCATTTTAGGAAAGTCCTTTATTTTGTTGATAACGGATATTTTAAAACATATCTTTACATTTCTACTTGCTGCATAGGATTGTATGTTGGTTCTCTCTTAGCCACTAAAAGAAGAATACGACTACCTTTGGTAATGTATCGAAATTATTTTTGGGATATACCAAAAAATTAATTCAAATTTTGAATCCTATAAAATAATTTTGTTTCAATTAAATTGTTTTATCATTTAGAATAACAGAAAATTAATTCGAAAAAAATCAAAATATTGAAATTTAATTATATGTTATTTTTTATATAATTCACTTAATTTCCATCAATTGCATAATAACAAACCCTTTTGGACATCATATTTTCTATTCCATATTTTCTCGAGCTTTTTTGTTTTTATTATCCTTTTGAATAGGCTGAAATAAAGCACATTATGATCTTTGAAATTTCATACATTCCACTTATATTCTAGAGTTGTGCTTTGCATATAGTTTTAAATAAAAATTACTTATGGTTTACAGAAAATTTTTCATTCATAGTTCATAGCTACAAATCTGCATTAATCTCTGAAACAAACGACAAGTAAATGCAGAACTTGTAATCGTATCAGTATTTACATTACAAAACTTTGTTACCACTAATCACAGAATTTCAAGAGACTATATTTCCTCATAACATGTTGTAGATTCCATTTATTGTACAATTGTTGCAATTTACGTTTATATTTGTCGTCATAATAGTGATATCTCTTAGTAAACATGACGTTACTGCTATTTACTACACGGATAATATCAAGTTCTTCTAAATTTGAATGTCTCTAAATTACCATTAAGTATTGACATTTATAATAGGCCTACAATGTCAATATATCTTAATTCTTTTAAAAATTGGTGTTAGATTTTCTGATTACAACACTTTGAAATTCCAGGTGACAATAGAATTAGAATAATAGTTGAGGAATATCAAGTACAAAGTAATTTGAAAAATTTTATTATATTTTACATTCTTGTAGGTAAACAATTATTTATTCCAAAGATATTTTTATAATTAATGACGTCAATATTCTACTTGTGACAGCCGGGAAGGGCATATTGTGTTGTTGTTACTAATGATACTTGTACAAGCCAAGCTCGCTATGCCTTGGCTATGCGAATTTAAGTCAATTGGGACGTCTTTCGTTTAATCAGAGCACCATAAAGGTGAAAGTACGACTTTTGGTCTTCAAAACCTCCGATAGGTGGCAGCACAAGAGGATCTACTCCCTCAATTTTGGCATTGATCTGAAGGGGGAGTAAATTTCTCCAGACCATTGCACCCATGGTAAATGCTCAACGACTGATCACAGGACTTTTGATTCCACAGATTAAACGAGCACGTATATCGCATGTACTCTGTGGGTCTTTGGCGGCATTGGGAATCGATCCATCTGAATGGAAGCCGATACCTTAACCACTAGGCCACCACGGCCCTTGGCATACTGTGGAAATTTCTTATATATATTATAAATATGGATATAAGCAACTCTCTTCCTTCTTCGAAGGTTTTTAGACGAGAAAAAAATGTATGTAATGCAATGAAAAATCATGTATTTCAATTTCATTCTTTATTTCCAAATTGATCAAACAAAATACATATCCAATGACAATTTAGGATATCATTTTTATAAAGTATATTACGTATGAAAATATAATCATAAAACCTTTCCAGTTAAGAGTTTCACCAAACATATTTATTTGTATTACTAACTTTTAGCAAAATATTTTCAGAAAGCAATGCACTATTTTAAATTTCAGAATAATTTAGAGGAATATGGGATTATTAAGCAATAAACTGTCGTAAAAATAGATAATTTTATGTTATCTATACATGAGCGTCTAAATATAAACGTATTCTAATAATTGAAAAATTAACTAATTTACTTAATTTTTCTTGTGTCTTTCATTCTTCTAGTTCACTGTTATTTGCGGATGGATATTGTCTTTTGTTCTAGGACTTGTCGTTATTTATGGAGTGCATGATTGGAATCAAGGTAACACTCCCAGTCTGTTCGTATCTACACTGTATGCTTGCACGAGCAAAGTAATTTGGTCTCTGGCTCTAGCATGGGTTACTGTAGCATGTATGACAGGAAATGGGGGTGAGTTACTAGACATATGATTATATTATGAATTACTAAATTAATATTTCCTGCAAGTATGAACTTAAAATAAACAAAGAAAAGAAAATGTATTATTAATTTTTACATAATACTTGTATTTTTAAGAATTTTTTTAAACAAAATATCAATGCTATGTTTTCAATAAATTTCATCATAATTTTTAGCAATAATCATATTTATTTTAAATAAGTATTTTTTTGATCTATAAAATTTAGATCTGCCACTGAAATATATTTTGTTAATGAATATATATGTAAAGAATACTGTAATATAAAATATAGTTCTTAAAATGGTATGCATACAAATCCCTTGAGTTTCTTTATAAATTAATATCCATCATAGAAAATGTGAACACCAAAATGAATGAAAAAATAATTTTCGATTGAAAGTATCATTTTTTTATTTTGAATCTTATTCAGAGGATTTTCCATTTTAGAAAACATTTTTTTTGTTTTACTGTATATCAAATAATAACTAAGTTACAGGAATTTTAAAATATGTTGGATTTTGAAAACAATACAGAATATTGCACATTAAAATCATTAATTTCAAAGAAAAGAGGTACATAATTTATTTTTAGTTTATGTATTTTCTATAATGTTTCGCTTGATACCTTTATCATATGCTGATTGAGGCCATTATTTGTCTTATACATTCGGAAAGAAGTGACAAAATCATAGCTATCATAAACCAAACTGTCATTTTAAAGGCGACTTTCTCAAAACTGTTTTCACAAACTCCAAATCGTAAAAAAAAAACACATCAAATTATAAGGAAGATTTTTCTTTGAAACTTTGCGTGCATGTTGTAACCATTATTATCAATGAAATAAAGAAAAATTTTAAATACATATGGAGAACTTTTTAATTTACCTCTATTTATAAAGGGGATGCTTGGTAAAGTTTTTTAAAATATCTATATTGCTGTGTAATTTTTTAACCATATTTTTATCGCTCATTATTTTTCTTAGATTTCTCTTCCTTCAAAAAATATTGTAAAATAAACCTTAATTCCCAAATTAAATTAATTTTAGTGCATTCCAACTTTCTGTTGAATGTCAGACGTTTTGTTAAAATTTCACTAAAATTTGCAAAAATTGAATACAATAAACAATTTTACAAAAAGGATACTATATGCATTTAAAATTTAAACTAATTTTATGTTTTACATCATACATATAAGCCAGATAAACGAAAATTTAAATTAAGTTTTAAGAAAACGTTTGCTTGAACATTGGTGGGTACATTAAACTGGTGATATATTAATGAAAATTATGTGTAGATTGTCTGGAGAATAATATTTATTATATTAAATCTTATTTAAAACGAAATGATTGAAAATTTAAACATTTTTACTGTAAATTCATTTATCTAAAAGTTCTTTTTTCTTGTTTCAGCCAGAAATCATAACTTTTGTACAATATTTTTACTTATTTTAGGTTTTATAAAAACTTTCTTGAGTTGGGAAGGTTTTGTACCTCTTTCACGATTAACTTACATGGGATACTTGATCCATCCTATAATTATAAGAGGTTATATTGCTAGTAGTAGGACAATATTAAGATTAGAACATCGGACTGCAGTAAGTACTACCTTTTAGAAAAGGTGCTTTTTTAAAATTCTCTTGTAATCTCTTAGAATATTCGTTTCAAGAATTTATAATGTAATGAATAAAAATTTTGTATTATTAAATATAAATCATTTATTGTTATCATTTATTGTTATACTTATGGATAAAAGTCTTATCATAACCAGCTGTAAGAATTTCATTCATCAGTAACAAATGCAATATTTTGTTTTAGGAATTATTATTTGGCATTATCTAAGAGAAGATTTATACAGTATTATATACCTGTGTTTTAGCTGCTACTTTCTTGTCTTATGTCAACAGTTTTTAAATATGCGAAAATATCCGTGTTTTATGTATTCCTAGTTATTTAATTATATGTGCATAGCGAACGATGTTATTTTTCTTCATTACTATAATTAAAAAATATTATTTATATATACAGTTGATATATATAATAATATTGATTCGCAGAAAAAGTATAAATTGGATCATTATGATCTTAGCTGGAGAAGAAAATTGTCGCATATAAAAAAAAAGTTTACATGTTTACGTCTTGAAAATTTTTAAATTTAAATAAGTTATGCTTACAATTAATTTAAAAATTCATTACAAAGATACTACTTAAAAATTGAAACGCTAAGCTATATTAAAACCGAAATAAGCTTTAAATGTAGTTAATAAATTGAAAGAATTGTTGGCTATATCAAAAAAAAAGGGAGGCTTGAATATAATTCATTAAAATATTAAATTTTTTTTTGAGCCTATAAAGAGAATTTTCTATTTTTCCATTCATTAATACTACATTTTTTATAAATAAAACTTTCTTAAGAGAGTGAATCCTGAAGTTTTTTTTAATTTTAAATTCACACTGTCATTCTACAAGTTTCTTAAAAATGTGAATCAAGTAAAAACATTTATTGCAAGAATAAATTGCTTAAAAAATATCATCATACATCATTAAGAAAATTTGTAAGCAAAAATAATTAGCTCATGTATTTACACTACAAAAATATTTAAAAAATTTCTCACTTTAACTAATAATATAGATAAAGAAATATTAATAAAAGTTACTTTAATTTACCAATCCAAAATACTAACCATGTTTGAAATATTATATCAAGCAAATATTTCCTGTCCTATATGTCTCAAATGCTTAAAAAAATTACATAATAATTAATAGCAAATTCTGAAGATGAATATTAAAAATATTTGCATCATAAATCAAGAAGTGCATTGCATTGTGCAATAATTGACACTGTAAAATTGATCATTATCAATTTAATTTATATATAAAGAACAAGATATCAATTAATATTTCTTTTAATTCATGTTTTCATATTATTAACAACAGAATTTATAGTAAATAAATAAATAAAACAAAAGAAAAATAATATTTTATTTCTGATAGATTTGAAAGCAATTTTATTATATTTGTCGTGTCTGAAAGTTTACTTAATCATAGGATTCAATAAACTATACTACTTTTCTTAATCTTTTCATTTTTTTTTTATGATAATGTCATTTGCCAAAAACAACAAATTTGGAAATCAAGATTAGTCCATAACTACATTCTTTAAGTAATCAATTTAATTTTTTTTTCTTGTTCACTACATAAGAATTAATTTTATCAGTTTCTCTTAATTGTTGTACATTTTTCTAAATTGAAAACAATGTATTATAATTTACATAATGCAAAATATATTAATATGTTATTAATTTTTTTTTCAATAATAAATTTACATGTAAATAAATATAATAATCAAGCTCTTAATAAAATATTATTAGTATTTTTCAAAGTTATTACATCACATAAAATAGTTTTGAAAGTTATTACGGATTAAATAAGTAAAAAAATACCCAAATAAGATATAATCAAATTTAAAAAATTTAATTGTGAAGAGACTTAAAAAATCCTATTAAAATCTCATTGTAAAGCATTTATTTACCTGTCCATATACCTTATGCTATTAAAGGTACGATGAGGTTTAAAATTACCTTATGAAAATCTTTAGAAAATGTTTATTTGCTTAAACTTAGCAAAGTATTCTAATTAAATAATCTGTAGCCATTTAAAGTTAAATGAATAACATGACTTATATCATTACTTCGCGAAATATGAGAGAGGGAGAAAGAGAAACACCGTCTATATAAATAACTAATAATAAACTCACATATACGTAAACTATAAATATGTGTGCTTGTTTTCCGTAAAAAATTAAAATTCATATTTTTTATTGACACTGAATAATTTTTTTTTCCATAATATAGAATTATTTCGATATTAAAAATAATTCGTTATGCTAATAAAATAATTTTGTAGACATATAAATCCCACACTATTATAACTTTTCGCGTAAGGCTGCTGATAAATCCAAAATAAATGCATTCTATATTTGAAAATTTGAGCACGAAACACTGTATATCACAAAATAAAAGAATTCAATTTTTGAAAGTTTGAACGATATAACAAAATATTTCAATACATATGGAATAAAAGTTACTTTTCTCTCCAGAATTTGTTCTGAATATTTTATTAATATTGTTTTTTATGTTTGTTAATGAGATAAAATAAAATGTATTTAATACTACATTGCTATCACTAACCTATGTTTATTTCTTGCCTTTTATTTCAGGTTCACATGTACTTTGCTAATATTTTGATGACTTATGTTGGTGCATTTGGTCTTACTCTTTTGTTTGAGTCTCCATTCTCGGCTCTTGATAAATTGTTTCTAGAATTCTTACAGCGAAAAAAATTTACACAGGAGTCCAAAGAGCCTTGAAATTGAAATGATGAATTACGAGAAAATAGTTCAAAAGGAGATTAATTAAGGCCGAACATTACCATTTTTGCTTAAAAATACAAAAATAAACATAAGTTTATATTTATATATAGTAAACTCAAACAAACGTGCGAAAGAATTGTGCATGTATTTATGTATAATAAACTCTAGCAAAACTTAAAAAATATGTTGCACATTTTTGATAATTTTTTTTTATTTTTCTCGTTTTTTTCAAATTATTAATTCTTTTTTGTTGAAAATTGTTTTGAATTATAGTGTTTAGTGATAAATAACATTATTTCGCATATACGTATTTGAAAAGTTATTGATACTTTATAATATTTTTCAAATAAGTTATC